>CM034463.1:31075228-31208487 GCA_019925255.1 Litchi chinensis | reverse complement strand
TTTTCCCACCTAATCTCCTTCACAACTCGCTCATAGAACTCTCTCAGATCCTTCACTGGGGACTTGTAAATGCTTTCATATAACTTCCCATCCTTGCGCAGCCCAGCTGAGATCGCTGTCAATATACTCTCGTTTGATGGATTTTCAACATTAGCGACCTCGCGTATAAACCTGGTGATATATTCCTTCAAAGACTCACCTTGACGCTGGAAGATTGTAATTAGGTGGCAGGATGGAGCGAGCTGCCTTCTCAGTGCCCTGTACTGTCCGACGAACTTCTGCTGGCAATCCTCCCAACTACCAACACTACGAGCTGGAAGATTCTTGAACCATGTTCTCGAAATATCCCCCAAAGTGGCTAGGAACACACGACACTTCACCATAGGATTATCTATCTGTAGATCCATCTGAACGTTGTAAGTGTCGAGATGGTCATAGGGGTCATTATCCCCTTTGTACTGCTTGTATGCTGGGCATTTTAAACCTCGGAGGGAGAGGCTGCGTCTCGATTTCTCTTGTGAATGAGGTTCTTCTAGGTAGTGTCCTCGCTGCCCTAACTCCAGGTCGCCAATTCCAACTGCTGGACCCTCTGGAGAAGCTCCTCTACTTGTGGATCTCGGAGCTCATATCTCCTTCTGTGGTCGTGGCTTGGAGCCGGGTGCTCTGGTTCATACCTCTCATCCTCTCCGAATAGACCCTCAGGTTGATGGGATCTTACTTGTCGCCCATTCACCTCATCAACATACCGAGCTGTAGCTCGGACTCTATCGTGCCCAACCTCTACTCGCTGGTGTCCATCTTGGCTCAGCCTTACTACCAAGCTTGCTGGGCGCATGACTTCTCTTTCCACGCAAACAGGGTGGCCATCAGCTCTAGGGCGCGCATTAGAAGAACGAGCTGAGTCAGCTGGCCGTGGCATATCCCTAGCTGGCCTTTCGGGCACCTGCATTGCTTCATGCTGCTAGAGCACGCGTGCCTTGGAACCTCGACTTTAACCCTAGGTGTATTCTGCATCTGAACCTGCGCCAACATATTGACAACCTCTGTAAGCCTTTAACCGTGTCCTCCAACGCTCCTCTTGCCTCTAATACCATACTTGCTGCCCCTTCAGCTGTTGGGATAATTGGAACTTGTTGACGAGGAGGCAGAGGAGGAATGCCTGTTGCAGCACCTATTGCCTGGCCATGGGACGTGTCTGCTGCTATGCATGGGTGTGTCCTTGCACAGGCTGCATGTTCTGTTGAGATTGGTTCATGTGGCTCTCCGTCTGGTCATCATCTCCATGATACCTGTTTGATTTGGTTCTTTGCATGTTGTCAGAAATCAATGAATTTGAAATGAAAAATATCGCAGTTTGGGTCCTCCTTCTAGCGCCAAAATGTCGACGTTGAAATTCAGTCGACGAGTAATCAATGCCCAATACCTGCAATCAATATGAGAAAACACAGAAATTGAGGAGAAAATAATAAAAAACCAAAAAACCAAACAGGAATGCACAGGATTTTTAATGTGGTTCAGCAAATAGCCTACATCCACGACTGTCTCGTCTCTCTAAATTCTGCAGAGTGACAGTATGATCTTTTTCAATGTGTCGATACAATGATTTTAGTCCCTATTTATAGGGGAAAAGTTGTTACAGATTAGGAACTACAAAATAGAAAAATAATTATGAATTAATTACACTTCCTAATCAGTTAGAATAAAATCAGGAAACTGCCTCATAAAATCTGAGATAATGTTGACTGAGTTTGAATTTGAATTAACTTCCATTTCTGGAGAGAGAATCACGATCATATTAGGTAACTGCCTGTTCTGAAAGATACTGCATTAATTGTCCTCTGAACGAGCTGCTTAATATCTATGACAATTTACGACCTCGAGCTTGAGCTTACCGAGAAGCGAGCTATGAATAAGGCGAACTATGGAACGAGCTACAATCTTGCTGTGAAATGAGCTCGTTGCTGTGAGCTGAGGAGATTAAAGGGACAGACTGTAGAGCTCACTGGGCTTAAAGTCGATATCTGGACCTTGTCTGATGGGCTTTGATTGGGTTGACTTTATTGGACCTGAATTGAATTTTTACCACCCCATTTAATGAGTCCGAAAAATACATATAACAATATGTAACTTATTTTTTCAATTATATTTACCTAAACTTTGATTATTAAAATAAGTTAAGTAATAAAAATTAAATTAAAATTACATGTACATTCATACATAATAATTCATACAAATTATGTCATATTGCATCAATAATTTTACAAGAAATTATAATGATAAAAGTAAAAAAAATAATTTATCTAAGTATTAATTTTTTATTGCAATTCTATCACGATTCATGAATAACACCCATCTCATTTTCATCTATTATTAAATTAATACATAATTCTTTCATCAACTACCAACTAAAATAACATGAATGAGGTATTCAAATTCTCTCTTTAATCATGGTACTATTGAGAGTCACCTAGACATAATTGTAAAGAATACAAGCTGTTGTTTAAATTCTTTTGGTTGTCTAAAATGTCACACAAATGATGCTAAAGACTCTTAAGTTCTGGCAAACAATGGACATCAACATCCAATGACACTGCATACATGAGAAACACCATTAACAAATGTAGCCTTGCTACTCTCATTCAGTCACAATTCTCAAATAATTTGGAGAGGTAACCACAAAGAACACTTCGTTTCATTGGCTCCATCCTCTTCAGAACTCAAGCAAGATATAATGTCCTCATCAGAAGGCAGACATGGAGTTTTACAGTTTCAACATGCCAGCCAGAATACAGAGACAATACTAGGCACAGATCCTTGAACCTTTGCCTGGAGTACTTTCAACATGTTCAAAAATGCAATGAGTGCACGAGAAGCAAGATAAAACCACTCAGTATGGCTCTTATTCACTTCCTGTACTCCAACATGTCTGGTCAAACTTGATTGCGAACATTGCGAACAATAGAACTGATTCAATACAAAGCAAGTTCAATAAAGAATAAGGACACAATCAAGAAGTTAGCAACCTGCCAGCCTCCAATATACATATGGTTTCAATCACTTTAGATTTTCCAAGAAATATCTTAATTTATAAAAGAAAATTGAATAACAAATAGGTTTTTCTAAAACAGAAATTCTAGCAAGCAACTCAAAAAGGCCATAAACCACTCAAGAAACTCATGCCCACTAATTCGATCTCGTTGATTCAGTTCATTAAAAAGTCCAGTCCAACATCATTGTCATCTTTAATACAATCAAAAAATTGAGGGGAAAAAAAAACACACACAATGCAAATATAAGCAACTAAATAGATCAAATCTAACAATATATCATGTTCATAAAAAACACACAATGCAACCCAACAATTAAACCACACCATAGAAATATCAGCATCTGTACATTTAACAATATATCATGAAAGTGAAAAACATAAAATGCAACCCAAAAATTAAAACCAAAACATACAAATATAAACTACCACTACACACACACACACAGATACACAAATATAAGCAACTAAATAGATCAAATCTAACAATATATCATGTTCATAAAAAACACACAATGCAACCCAACAATTAAACCACACCATAGAAATATCAGCATCTATACATTTAACGTTATATCATGAAAGTGAAAATCATAAAATGCAACCCAAAAATTAAAACCAAAACATACAAATATAAACTACCACTACACACACACACACAGATACATAAATATAAGCAACTAAATAGATCAAATCTAACAACATATCATGTTCATAAAAAACACACAATGCAACCCAACAATTAAACCACACCATAGAAATATCAGCATCTATACATTTAACAATATATCATGAAAGTGAAAAACATAAAATGCAACCCAAAAATTAAAACCAAAACATACAAATATAAACTACCACTACACACACACACACAGATACACAAATATAAGCAACTAAATAGATCAAATCTAACAATATATCATGTTCATAAAAAACACACAATGCAACCCAACAATTAAACCACACCATAGAAATATCAGCATCTATACATTTAACAATATATCATGAAAGTGAAAAACATAAAACCCAAAAATTAAAACCAAAACATACAAATATAAACAACCATCTATGTAGACCACATCTAACAATATACCACGAAAATGAAAGCACACAAAACACAACCAACAATCAAATCAAAACACACCTCTCTACACTACTCAGTACAACTAGCAATCATCTGGTCCAACAAATCCAACACCTTATTCAAACCCCCATCACCACCACTCTCAATAAACTCCAAAGCTGCATCCAACTCCCTGACCTCCCTAACTCTAGTCTCTCTCAACAAAGTCCTAAGCACCCTGTGTCTTAAACCACCACTCACCACCAAACCAGCAGCCACCTTGTCCCTAAAAACCCTTAAAGCCTCAAAAACCATGTCTACCCTACACAACCCTCAGGTTCTCCACTCCACCACATGGAGAGCCAGGCCTCGGCATCCAACCATACACTTTCAAGGCATCCAACCATATGAGCAGAGCAGCGTACAAAGTGGAGCGACACTTGGGTGTGCTTCAGCTTTGTCAGAAGTGAGATACCAGAGTAGAGATCCCAGAGCAATCTGTGTGGTTTGCAGGAGCAATAGACTTCACCATTGGCAAAGCATTAGGACAACTCACATTATAAAGAAATGGTCCCCATAATTGTTCTCCTGTATTGCTGCAGCAACAAATTACGATGACACATACCTAATCGGACATGACATAACATAACAGAGGAACATTCAAACGCAAATCAATCATTAATTAATCATCAAATTAATATCAATCGAAATCGAAATCAAGTATTATTATTACTAAAAAAGTGAAATCTGAGGCTTATTGAATCGTACCGTAATCAAATGAAAAACCCAAACAAACTGCAACAAAACAAGACAAAAAGGACAATGAAGAGGACTACTCAGGATTCACGGTGTCGACCGAAGATACAGAGCCAGAAGGAGATCCATTCAAGCGAACCCCGTGATTTCTCCGGCGACATCTGAAAGAACAACATCGGAGGAGTACAGCAAAACATGTGAAAGGATATGAGTGGAAATTTTATTTTAGTATTTATAGTCCGAAGGGTAAAATTGACATTATGGAAGTTTCATTAAAGAATAAATGGCTTTTCGTTTTTTCTCATGGAAGCTCTTTTCACCGAAGTTGATAACCGTGGCTTCATTGAGAAGCTATTCCAAAATCAAAAGCCATTTTTAGAAAACCACCTAAATAATGTAGTAAGGCACTTTCTAGTTAGAACAGTTTTTGGACCCTCAAAAGGTATGCCAAACAAGCACAAACTGTACTTGTCGACGTTGATTTTCAGTCGACGAGCAATCAATGCCCAATACCTGCAATCAATGTGAGAAAACACGAAAACCAAGGAAAGACAAAGATAGAAATACAGGATCGAACGAAGAACACCAAGCTTTTACGTGGTTCGGCAATAGAAAGGCCTACGTCCACGACTGTCTATCTCTCAAATTCTGCAGAGTGACAGTATATTATTAAATATTGTCTCTCTCTGTTACAATGTTTTCGATCCCTATTTATAGGGGAAGAAGAGTTGCAATTCTAGTTGAAGTAAATCAGGAAAAGAATCCTGAATTAATTACATTCCCTAAACAATTGGGAAAAATAAGGAAAAGAATTATAAATTAATTATGCTTCCTAATATATTTAGATAATATTAGGGAATTGCTATATTTATCTCAAGATAATGATGACTTGCATTTGAATTTGAATTAATCTCTATGTCTGACGAGGAAATCATGGTTTGATTGGGCAATTGCCATATTTGGAGAGAGAATCACTATTGAACTTGGTAACTGCCTTTTCTGGAAGATCTTGTGCTTATCACGTGTCTGAGCGAGCTGACGCGTTATGGTGGTTTCGAGCTCGAGCTCGCTTTGAAGCGAGCTGCGCAAGCGGCGAGCTGCGACCTGGCTGTATTTATGGGTCTGCTGATGCCAGCTGGAAGTCTTGATGGTCTTGGAGTCAACACTGGGCCTCGTCTGATGGGCTTTGACTACGTTGACCTCATTGGGTCTTAAATGGGCCTCAATTGGACTTTTACCAGCCCAACTACTAAGTCCAAAAAATACGCATAACATTAGCCCCCCAGCTCTCAGTTTGCTTTAGCGAGCTGGGAGCTTGAATTGCTGGCAAAAGTTGGCTTCCCAAGCACGCTTACTTTTGTAACCGCCTCTGTGCACTTTCAAATTCCACCTTTTCAGTTGTCGCGACACGTGGCAGTCATGCAGGTGATAACTGAAGCGACGTCCGCACGTCCTTTACTCGCACATTTAATGCGCACGTCTTTCAACTGACGGCTGCATGATTTCCAAAGCCACGTTTTATGCTGTACCGTCAGATCTATGACGGTTACGTTTCTCAAAGATCTGACGGTTGGGACTCATGCTTGCTTGTCTATATAAACCGATGGACCCTTTCTATTTTCTTCTTTCATCTGTCATTTTCACTCGAAGCAAACAAGCGTTCAAACTTTCTAACCTCCAGGACCCACTGCCTTTTACGAGATCCTTCAGCCTTCTTCGTCGTTCTTTTTCTTATCAACGATTCACGGTGAGTCTTCTTTTCTTTAAACTTTCTATTTCGGGCTCATCTTGCCCCCTCACCATTGCTGTTCTTGTAACGATATATATGTACTTGCCTATTTATTTTTTAGATGTCTTCAAGTGGAACTCGTAAGGGGATGCTTCCCAGCGATGAAGCTCGCGAGCGTGACAAAGCCCGAGCTCATGCTATTCAAGGAAGAGAAGCTCGTGAGACATTCGCTCGTCATCCCTCATCTTTAAAACGTCCTGAGGTGGAGGGACTCGTCAGGCAGTTCCACATTCCCTTCGGTTGCCGCATACTGCTGCCTGATTCAAATAATCATGCATGTTATCCACCCAGGGGGTTCGTCGCTATCAGCACTCAACATCTCGAGCAGGGGTTGCGATTCCCCGTTCCACCGTTCGTGATTGAATTCCTCAACAAAGTCAAGCTCGCGCCATTTCAACTGACTCCCAACTCTTACACGCAGTTGATCTCACTGGCCTTGGCCTTCTTCAGGAATGGCCTTCCTGCACCTACACCGAGGATCTTTCAGCAGTTCTATTCTTTCAAGGCCGTGTCAGGAGATGGTGGGAAACCTGACGGCATCTACTATCTCACAGCTCGCCAGTCACAATATAAAGACCTTTTGCCCAGAGGAGAAGCAAAAGGCAAATCCAACGTTGGGCCGTACAAGACGAGTTGGTTCTATATCTCGTGCCCATCCCTTGCAGATCTCCAAAACTTCAGCTACGTCCTGAAACCAGGTACTCATAAGAAAATCTAAGAGAGCTGACTTTGTTTTGTTCCTTCATTACTTATTATTTTTTGATTATTTGTTGTGTAGTGCTGAAGATGGATGAGCCTCCTCTTAACAGCGGGGAGGAACGAGCTCTTGACAGGCTCGCCAAATCGAGCGACACGGGCATCAGCAGCAGGTTCGATGATGCTATCCTTATAGCTCACAAGCTCGCTCCTTCTACGGAATGCCATCTTCTGCGAGCTGGGGAAGATATAGGCAAGATGAGTGACAGGCCTAGACTTCCTTCTGTCTTTGAGGTTTCTGTTGAGGATGCGTTTATTTCCCGACCTCCGCCAGTAATCTCTTCATCATCAGAGGAGGCCATTCGCTCGGATAACATTCGTTCGTCTTCTCCACCTCGGAAGACTTCATCTCGAGGTGCTCCTGCTCGCTCCTCGTCTAAAGCAAGATCATCTTCAGCTCGCACACCAACGAAGGCGAAACCGTCTTCAACTCGCATTCCTTCAAAGGGTGCGTCTAAAAAAAGTTCTTCTCCAGCTCCTGCTCCAGCTCGGACAGGATCAGACTCAGTCCCTGCAGCTTCCACTGCACAGGCTGACCCATCATCTTCTCCACCTCGCACGTCTACTCCAGGGGCTCCACTGCGATCCCCAGTTCGTGCTCCAGCTCCAGCTCCTTCCTCTACAAAACTCCCAGCTAACAGGAGGAAACTTGTCCTCATGAAATCCCCTCCTGCACGTCCTACTGAATTCCAAGCTTCTTCGGCTCCTCCAGCAAAACGACCTGCCGAAGAATTAGCCACTCCAGCGGCACCCTCTAAACGCTCCAAACCATCTGGTCAGGACCAGGCTCCTGCAGTTGCCGTATCCGCCAAAGTGCCTGCAGTCACTGAAGCTACTGCCCCTTCAACCACTGCTCCCAGCGAGGTGCATGTTGCTGCTGGAGCAACTACTCCCTCGACTGCCGTTCCTAGCGAGGTGCCCATCTCCGATGTTTTTACTAGTCTTCAGTCACCTCCAACTTCCAGCTCGCAGCCTGGAAAAGGTGATGCTCCTTCAAATGCCGCTCCTGAGGCAACCCGAGCTGGCCCCAGCACATATGCGACTAGGCGTACTGTTGTGTCGCGACGTGGTGGTACCTTCAATGATGCACGTGATTTCCCGGAGCGCGCGAGAACTCCTTCACCTACCCCATCAGACATCGAGCTGGGTCCCGGAGGGAGATTCTTAAATTCCTTCCTTGACAGTTGGGCAACAATTATGCTCAATCATGCGAATGTTTTGGAAAATAGGAGCCTTAGGGGCGAGGACTTGGATGAGTTCGTGGCTCGTCATTGCATGCTGGTAAGTTATTTTTCCTCATCTGCTGATTTCTTTACTTGACTGGATCTTAATCTGTTCATATTTTCCAGGGTGCCCTTGCTGCAATGAAGCGGAGAAGGGAGACAAGGGCTACCCAGGATGAGATCAGGAAGCTGGAGTTCGACCTGGAGGCGGCTACTGATGACTTAGCTCGCATGACCTCGGGCAGAATAGAGGGTCAGGAAGCTCAGATTGCTGAGGCAAACGCTGCAAGGCAAGTAGCTGAGGAAGCCCTGAAGAAAATAGAGAATGAACATGCTTCGCTAAAGGATGAGTTGCTCAAGGTGAAAGAAGATCTGAGGCAGTCTGAGCAACAGGCCGCACTGGACGAACAGCGAGCTTCAGCTGCAGAAGAGAAAACTGAAGTGCTTCATCGTCAGATTGATGCTGCTCTGGCGCGAGCTGAAACTGCCGAGAAGCAGGCCGAGGAGGCCAATAAGCGGGCTGGTGAGATGGAAGTTGCCGCTAAAGGTGCTGAGGAGGCCGCAACCAAACGGGCTGAGGAGGCTGCAACCGCGGATAACCGTGCGAAGGAAGCTGAGCATCGAGCTGAGGTGCTTAGGCAACAAGTGGGGGAGGCTATTCAGCGAGCTGAGGCTGCGGAGCAGCAAGTTGTAGACATGAAAAAAGAGGCTGAGGTTGTCAACCGTCTCGCTGATAATGCCTTCGAGGATCTAACGGCCTTCAGAAATCAAGCTGCTCAGGAACTGGAAGTGCGGGTCGCGGATGCAAGGGATGAGGCTGAGGAAAGAACAGGTCGTGATTTCCTCTACACACTGTGGATGTCCCATCCAGACATGGATTTTTCTATCTTCGGGGACATAGGGCTTGAAACTATTGAGGATTTCAAATCGAAAGCTGCCCCATCCACCGTTGATCCCGAACCCCCGGCTGATCCAGATCCTCCTGCTGCGAACTAGCAATTTGTTTTCTTTCTTATGTATTTCTTTTAATTTTTTAATTTGTAATCAGTTACAATTACTTAATGACAATTCCTTTCATCATTTCTTCTGTATTGAATATTTCTCAGGCCAATGCTCTTCATTTTTCCTGCAGGCTAATAATCAATGAACCCAAAACTTGTTAATAATAAAAGCGACACTTAACAAAATTTTTGTAAGTAAAAATTACGGGTTTTCTAGAATATTTGGCGAGCTATGCAGGGGTTGTCACCTCGCCTGCTTTTTAGGCTCATTAGGCGAGCTATGCAAGGACACTTAGTCACTTGCTTTTTAGGCTCTTTTTATTTATAGCGAGCTATGCAGGGGTCGTCACCTCGCCTGCTTTTTAGGCTCATTAGGCGAGCTATGCAAGGACACTTAGTCACTTGCTTTTTAGGCTCTTTTTATTTATAGCGAGCTATGCAGGGGTCGTCACCTCGCCTGCTTTTTAGGCTCATTAGGCGAGCTATGCAAGGACACTTAGTCACTTGCTTTTTAGGCTCTTTTTATTTATAGCGAGCTATGCAGGGGTCGTCACCTCGCCTGCTTTTTAGGCTCATTAGGCGAGCTATGCAAGGACACTTAGTCACTTGCTTTTTAGGCTCTTTTTATTTATAGCGAGCTATGCAGGGGTCGTCACCTCGCCTGCTTTTTAGGCTCATTAGGCGAGCTATGCAAGGACACTTAGTCACTTGCTTTTTAGGCTCTTTTTATTATATAGCGAGCTATGCAGGGGTCGTCACCTCGCCTGCTTTTTAGGCTCATTAGGCGAGCTATGCAAGGACACTTAGTCACTTGCTTTTTAGGCTCTTTTTATTTATAGCGAGCTATGCAGGGGTCGTCACCTCGCCTGCTTTTTAGGCTCATTAGGCGAGCTATGCAAGGACACTTAGCCACTTGCTTTTTAGGCTCTTTTTATTTATAGCGAGCTATGCAGGGGTCGTCACCTCGCCTGCTTTTTAGGCTCATTAATTTGTTCTTACGCTGTTGAGCTCGGAGCCCGTTAGCCTGGTGTGTTGAATCAAAAACAGGGGGAGAATGGAGCTTTTATTTATAATCAATCCATATTACAGATAATGGCAAACTTATTGATAATAGGGGCGGAGATGCTCGGCATTCCAAGCTCGGAGGACTTCTGCCCCATTTACATTGACTAAACGATAAGCTCCATTTCCCAAGGCTGCTTTGACAACATACGGTCCTTCCCAGTTCGGGCCTAAGGATCCATCACTTGGCTTGCGGGCTCCTGGTAGGATGAGGCGTAAGACTAAGTCTCCCTCATTGAACCTGCGAATGCGAGCATACTTGTTGTAGTACCTCGCTATTCTTTGCTGATAGACAGCTACCCTTAATCTAGCCATTTCTCTGTGTTCTTCGAGCAGGTCCAGATTTGTTGCAAGTAGCTGATCATTGTCATTTGGATTGAAGGTCGCTATTCTTTGCGAGGTGACCTCAAACTCAGCCGGGATCATAGCCTCTGATCCATATACCATTGAAAATGGGGTCTCGCCAGTTGAGCTGCGAGCCGTGGTTCTATAGGACCACAAAACTTTTTGGAGCTCGTCTACCCACGCTCCCTTCTTAGCTTCCAATTTCATCTTTAGGGTCTGCTTGATGATCTTGTTTACAGCTTCCACTTGGCCATTGGCTTGTGGGTGGTCTACTGCTGAGAAACTTTTAACAATTTTGAGGTCGTTACAGAACCTAAGAAACTGGTCACTGGCGAACTGGGTCCCATTGTCTGTCACAATCTGCTGTGGGACCCCAAATCTGCTAATAATGTTGCTCCACATAAATTTCTCAATCTTTGTCGTGGAGATTTCAGCTAACTCTTTTGCCTCAGCCCACTTAGTGAAATAATCCACTGCGACTACTGCATGCTTGCATCTCCCACGTGCCATCGGTAGGGGTCCGATCAGGTCCATCCCCCAGATCGCAAAGGGCCACGGGCTCACCATCTGTTGGAGGTAAGCTGGTGGAGCTCGTGGAATATGAGCAAACCTTTGACATTTGTCGCATTTCTTTACTAAGTTGAGGGCATCCTGCCTCATGGTGGGCCAGTAGAAGCCTTGGCGAAGTGCCTTCTGGGCTAGAGACAGCCCCCCAGCATGATTCCCACAGTGGCCTTCGTGTATCTGCATTAGTACTGTTTCGCATTCGTGGCCATCAATGCATCTCAATAACGGTGCTGTGAACCCCTTCTTGTACAGTGCGTCATCATAGACGCAATACCTGGCTGCTCTAGCTCGCAGACGTCGTGCTTCTAGCTTGTTATTGGGCAGCTTTCCATCCTGCAAGTATTCGAGAATAGGGCTCATCCAAGAATCAGGCTGCACGGATATGACCATCGTCACATTCTTTTCTTCTGTGCTTGGAGCTGGTAGGAACTCAACTGGGATTGCCCCAAGGAAATCTGCATCTCGCGTGGTTGCGAGGCGAGCTAGTGCATCAGCATGCGAGTTCTGAGCTCGTGGGATCTGCTTCATCTCGTACCTCTGGAACGCACCCAGCAGCTCGTGTACTTTTTGGAGGTAGAGGGCCATTTTCGGTCCCCTAGCCTGATATTCTCCCATTACGTGGCTGACGACGAGCTGTGAGTCACTGAAAATCTTCAAGTGTTCAGCTCGCATCTCCTTAGCCAAACGCAGTCCTGCGAGCAGAGCTTCATACTCAGCTTCATTGTTTGTCGCCTGAAAGCCAAACCTTAGAGCACAAAGAATTTTATGGCCCTCAGGACTGATCAGTAGAACTCCAGCTCCAGCTCTCTGCTCGCTGGATGATCCATCAACAAAAAGTTCCCAGGCCGGACCTTCAGAACATTCGGCTTCATCATCTACAGGTTCTGTAAATTCCGCAATGAAATCTGCAAGAGCCTGAGCCTTGATAGCTGTCCTCGGTTTGTATTGGATATCAAACTGCGCGAGCTCCACTGCCCATTTTAACAAACGACCTGAGGTGTCTGCTTTCTGCAAAACTTGTTTCAACGGATACTGGGTGAGGACTTCGATAGTATGAGCTTGGAAGTAAGGTCGCAGCTTCCTTGACGCAATTACCAGGCAGTAAGCCAGTTTCTCCATCTGCGAATATCTGGTTTCAGCATCCTGTAATCTTTTGCTCACATAATAGACTGGAAGCTGCGTCTTTTCTTCTTCCCTCACCAGCGCGGCACTCAGAGCTTGCTGCGACACTCCCAAGTATAGAATCAGTTTTTCTCCCTCTTTGGGCTTGGAAAGAAGTGGAGCTCGTCCCATATACTCCTTCAACTGCTGGAAGGCTATTTCACACTGCTCAGTCCACTCGAAACTCTTCGCTTTCTTCAGAATGTTAAAGAAAGGGACACATTTGTCCGAAGCTTTTGATATGAACCGACTCAATGCTGCGACCTGGCCATTGAGACTCTGGACATCCTTCACCCTGGTGGGCGACCTCATGTCAATCAGTGCTTTGATCTTTTCAGGGTTTGCTTCAATCCCCCTATTGTTGACCATGAAGCCCAGGAACTTCCCGGAAGCTACTCCGAATGCACACTTGAGTGGATTTAACTTCATCTGGTAGCTTCTCAGGATTTGGAACATCTCTCTTAGGTCGCCAACATGATCACCTATCTGCTTGGACTTTACTAACATATCGTCCACATAGACCTCCATGGTCTTTCCGATTTGCTCTTTGAACATCATGTTCACCAAGCGTTGATATGTCGCTCCAGCATTCTTCAAACCGAAGGGCATCACCTTGTAGCAATATAGTCCCCGATCAGTCATGAACGAGGTGTGCTCTTCATCTTCAGGCTTCATTGGGATTTGATTATATCCCGAATATGCATCCATGAAGCTTAGGAGCTCGTGGCCAGCAGTAGCATCCACGAGCTGATCTATCCTTGGCAGGGGAAAACTATCCTTGGGGCATGCTTTGTTTAGGTCGGTGAAGTCGATGCAAGTCCTCCACTTCCCATTCTTCTTTTTCACTAGCACAGGGTTGGCGACCCAGGTCGGGTAGTAAGCTTCTCTGATGAACTTGTTAACCAGAAGCTTGTCTATCTCTTCTTTTAGTGCTAGGTATCGTTCCCCTGTCATTGCCCTTCTTTTCTGGCGAACTGGTTTGAAATGAGGATCAATGTTCAGCCTGTGAGACATCACCTTTGGATCTATTCCCACCATGTCCTCATGGTTCCATGCAAACACATCCAGATTCGCCTTTAAGAAGTCAGCGAGCTGGATTCTCAGCTCTGGAGTTAATCCTCTTCCTAGCTTTAAGCATCGCTCAGGATCTACCTTGCTGACTGGTACATCCTCTAACTCCTCAATTGGACCGGTAGCTCGGTCTGCGTCTACCTCGCGAGGGTCCAGGTCGTGACTGACTCCCTTCTCAGTCATAGCTCGTGGCTCGCCCCCTGAGACCACGTTCACCTTCTTTCCTCTTACACCCATCTTCACTGCATCTTCGTAGCAACGACGAGCCAGGTGCTGTTCTCCTCGAACACATCCGACGCCATTGGGAGTTGGGAACTTCACGGTCAGAGTTCTGGTTGAAGTAACCATGTCCAACTCATTCATAGCAGGTCTTCCGAGGACCACGTTATACGCTGATGGGCAGTCGATTATCAAGAAGTCCGTCAGGGTTGTGGCTTGACGACCTGCCTCCCCCAGAGTCAAAGGCAGCTTGATCTGCCCCACTGGCACTACAGCATCTCCAGTGAATCCAAACAAAGGCTCCGGGGATGGCCTCATCTGTTCTGCTCGCAGCCCCATTTGGTCAAAACAACTTCTATACATCACATTCACCGAGCTGCCGGTATCGATCATGATGCGCCTAACTTCCATATTGCTGATTTTAGCTCGTATAACCAGCGCATCATTATGAGGACTGATCACTCCTCTGGCATCTTCCTCGGTAAATACGATCTCGTCCGAGGTCGGTTTCGCTCTTTTGGTAGGTCCCTCCGACCCATTGAGCTGGAATGAATGATTCGCCTCCCGGACGTACCTCTCATGCGATCTGTTGGAATCACCTGCGATATGGGGGCCACCATAGATAGTAAAGATGGTTCTTACCGCAGGTTCCTGACCTTGTTCGGGAGCTCGCTGGGGCTGCTGCTGGTGTCCTGGCTGTTGCTGCTGAGGTCGCTGGTGGTGAGGTCGCTGATCAGCAGGTCTTGCCACATATTCTCCCAAGCGACCTCGCCTTATTAATTTCTCAATGGCGTTCTTCAACGCCCAACAGTCCGAAGTACTGTGCCCGACCTCATCATGGTAGGCACAGAACTTGTTCTGATCTCTGTGCTGAATGGGAGCCCTTATAGGATTGGGCCTCCCGAAGTCCTCCTTGTTACGCTCCACAGCGTAAATCCTGTCCGGTGATGCCGTCAGGACGCTGTATCCTTCCTGGCGACCCCAACGCTGCGGTCGCTCATACCTTGGCTCTCTTCTCGCTTTCTTAGCGATCTGATTACTTGAGCCGTTGTTTCTTCCTTCTTCGTTCCGGCCATTGTTTCTCCTCTTTGGCTGGCTGGAACTGCCCGCTTCATTCTTCTGATTCTGCTTTTTCGGGCCGAAGGTTTCTTCCCACCTGATCTCTTTTGCAGCTCGCTCGTAAAACTCTCCCAGATCCTTTACTGGGGACTTGTAAATGCTTTCATATAGCTTTCCATCCTTGCGCAGCCCAGCTGAGATCGCTGTTAGAATGCTTTCATCTGATGGATGCTCGACATTCGCGACCTCGCGTCTAAATCTGGTGATGTATTCCTTCAACGACTCACCCTGACGCTGAAAAATGGTGGCTAGGTGGCAGGATGGAGCGAGCTGCCTTCTCAGTGCCCTGTATTGACCAACGAACTTCTGTTGGCATTGCTCCCAACTTCCTATGCTGCGAGCTGGGAGATTCCTGAACCACGTTCTTGGAATATCCCCCAATGTAGCGGGGAATACTCGGCACTTCACCATCGGATTTCCTGTTTGCAGATCCATCTGAACGTTGAAAGCGTCTAGATGGTCGTATGGGTCACTGTCCCCATTGTATTGCTGAATGCTTGGCATCTTGAACCTCGGAGGGAGAGGTTGCGTTTCAATCTCCCTTGTAAATGGGGTTCTGCCTCCGTAGAGCTCACGCTGCTCCGGAACTCCGGGTCGTGCTTCCAACTGCTGGACCCTTTGGAGGAGCTCCTCTAGTTGGGGGTCTCGGAGCTCGTATCTCCTCCTGTGATCATGACTTGGAGCAGGATGTTCAGGGTCATACCTTTCGTCTTCCTCAACTTGACCCTCATGATGATGGGATCTTACCTGCTGCCCATCCACCTCGTCGATATAACGAGCTGCGGCTCGGACTCTACCTTGACCAATTTCCATCCGCCTGTTTCCCTCCTGGCTCAGTCTTACTACCAGGCTATCAGGTCGTGCGACCTCCCTTCCGTGCTGAACAGGGTGTCTTCCATCCCTCGAACGCGCATTGGATGAGCGAGCCGAGTCTGCAGGTCGCTGGACTTCTCTTGCCAGCCTTTCAAGTCCTCGTGCTGGTTCGGGAGGCTGGGGCACTCCCTGCGGTGTCTGAACTTCCACCCTAGTCACGTTCTGAACCTGGGCCTGCACCAACATATTGACGGCTTCCGTGAGCTGTCTGACCGTATCTTCCAACGCTTCCTGCCTCTGCAGTAATGCATTCTGTCCTTCGGCCATCGGGGCAACTGGGACCGTTTGACGGTGAGGCAGAGGAGGAATGCCTGTTGTAGCCCCGAGAACTTGTCCATGAGACGGGCCTGCGGCATGCGTGGTTGCGTCTTGCCCAAGCTGTAAGTTCTGTTGGGATTGATTCACGTGACTTTCCGCCTGATCGTCATCTCCAAAGAACCTGTTTGATCTAGTCTTTGCCATCTCGTCAAAGGTTAATGAACTAAGATGAACAAGATTGCAGTCTGGGCCCTCCTTCTAGCGCCAAAATGTCGACGTTGATTTTCAGTCGACGAGCAATCAATGCCCAATACCTGCAATCAATATGAGAAAACACGAAAACCAAGGAAAGACAAAGATAGAAATACAGGATCGAACGAAGAACACCAAGCTTTTACGTGGTTCGGCAATAGAAAGGCCTACGTCCACGACTGTCTATCTCTCAAATTCTGCAGAGTGACAGTATATTATTAAATATTGTCTCTCTCTGTTACAATGTTTTCGATCCCTATTTATAGGGGAAGAAGAGTTGCAATTCTAGTTGAAGTAAATCAGGAAAAGAATCCTGAATTAATTACATTCCCTAAACAATTGGGAAAAATAAGGAAAAGAATTATAAATTAATTATGCTTCCTAATATATTTAGATAATATTAGGGAATTGCTATATTTATCTCAAGATAATGATGACTTGCATTTGAATTTGAATTAATCTCTATGTCTGACGAGGAAATCATGGTTTGATTGGGCAATTGCCATATTTGGAGAGAGAATCATTATTGAACTTGGTAACTGCCTTTTCTGGAAGATCTTGTGCTTATCACGTGTCTGAGCGAGCTGACGCGTTATGGTGGTTTCGAGCTCGAGCTCGCTTTGAAGCGAGCTGCGCAAGCGGCGAGCTGCGACCTGGCTGTATTTATGGGTCTGCTGATGCCAGCTGGAAGTCTTGATGGTCTTGGAGTCAACACTGGGCCTCGTCTGATGGGCTTTGACTACGTTGACCTCATTGGGTCTTAAATGGGCCTCAATTGGACTTTTACCAGCCCAACTACTAAGTCCAAAAAATACGCATAACAGTACTAAACGTGTACTTAATGTGACATTCAATTCAGTTGTAGCACATGTGATGGTACCAGACCAAAACAAATTTGCCCAATTAATAGATTTATGCAACAACCTAATGTCCAACATTTGACCATAATTGAAAACTGTAGAGGGTTCAGCAAACCAGTATCTTAAATTTGACTATATTGTAGCCTCTACCGGACTAATGTTGTGTTAATGCTTAAAGGATTGTCATAGATTTTGTTTGATAATTTTAATTTATGGGTTCAACATCTTCTCTTTTTTTTTTTTCTAATTTTAAAGTTGAGAAGAGTTAACAAACTAAATATGATTAAACTTTAATTCATGAATTGTCTCAATCTTGGATTTTAAAAAATGGATGATTGGATATTAATGAAAGAAAATTAAAGGAAAGTTTTAAGTTGATACAGTTCAACATTTAGATATATATAATAGGTTTAGTACTTGTGGATAATCATCTGATATGTGTTTCTTAATAAAAAAAATATATTTTTTTTATCCTTTTATTTTATTGAAAGCTTATGTTCAATTTAATTTTTTTTGAAAGTGAGCAAAGAGGAACCAAATTTTATTAAGAACAATTAGCTATTACAAGAATATGGACCAAGGAAGGCCAATCACAAAACCAAAGCTTGTCAAATAATAATAATAATAATAATAATCTAGTTGGGTCCCTCTGTAAGAATAAACACACAAGAAGAGCAGCTCATAACAGGACAAAGATTTATAATGTCTTCAATAATTGGTCTACCAATAGCAGACGAATAAGTATTGTTAATACTTGTAGGTTATGTTCTTTTTTTTTTTTTACTTGAATTTTTTAAGCATTGAAATACGACCTAAATTTTTGCTTCTAGAAGTGGAAAAAAGCTACCCACATAAAATGAAAAAATTATCCATAAATAGTAGAATGCTGCGCACATCAAACATATGACTAGATGCATGAATGAGGGATGCTAAACCTCGGAGTCAACCCTGCTTGCTGCTAGCTTATGTTCATTTGATTGTTACATTAGCACTGGGTTACTAGCAAAAGAAAAGATCACAATCTAAAGTAGTTTAATGGTAAAAACTGTTTGCAGAACTATCTCAATTCGAATTATTATTTTGTAAGTGGTATTTAAAATGCAGTAAAAGCAAAAAAAAAAAAAAAGTACTTCTACATTTATGATATTTTATGATATTTGTTTCTGAAAAAAAAAAGGGAAAAACAACATTTTGAGGGGGACAAAAAAAAACACAAATTAGTGTTTTCAAAGGTAATTTTCAGACAAAGACAACCGTCAAAGGTGATTGTAAAATAGCTCTTGACAAATACTTATTTAACAAGCCAAGGGGCCTAATCCGAACTTCAGTCTCCCTAAAGCATCTTCCATTCAATAGTAGAAGTCAATGGTTTTCTCATTTTGAACTCCTAATACACACCTTCCCTACTATAACAAGAAAGCCAACATAAGCACTCACAAAATGTATAACAGACACCTCCACTGGAAACACTGACATGTAACTCCAGCATCCACACTTTTTCTCTTTACATTTTTTCCTGTAATCTTTCTACGAGTTCATGTTTTATCATCCCAATGGCAGAACCACAGAAAAAAAAAAAAAATTTACAAGAAATATGACACTTGAAACAATAAGGGTTAGCAGCGTTCAAGAAGCTCTAATATACTTCCAGCTTTTCTTTTGGCCCTATCAGTGCCACTTTCTGATAGTTCCTTCAGAGCCTCTTCTGCATCAAGATCCTTCGCTATTTTTAACTGCTGTAAGTCACAAGTGCATAGTGACCACAATATTGCTGCTGCATTTTCTCTGTTGCGTGGAGAACCTGTCTTTATAACCTCCATTAATATCGGAATAGGCTCAGCCTGACCGATTGCTACCTTTCCTTCATGATGGCTTGCAAGAATGGCCAGAATCGCCAATGCTTCATCCACCATTCCACCTCCAGCATCTTTCAGTAATCTCATCAGTGGTGGCACAATACCAGCCCTTACAGCCCTCGCCTTGTTTCCCTGATAGATTGAAAGGTTAAAGATTGCAGTGGCAGCATCCTTCTTTCCTCTTGGAGTCCCATCACAAAGCAACATAATAAGAGCAGGGATAGCACCTGCTGCTCCTATCGCAACCTTGTTCTCATCTATGACAGATAAACTGAAAAGGGTTGCAGCTGCATTTTCTCTAGCCTCCATACTTCCATTTTTTAACACATCTACTATATCCGGTATAGCTCCTGCATTTACGATTGTTCCCTTGTTACTATCATTTATGGAAAGGTTGAGTAGTGCTGTTACGGCATGCTCTTGGGTCCGAGAATCTGTGGAGGATAATAGCTCTACAAGGAGTGGAATGGCTCCTGTCTCTGCAATACACACTCTATTATCTGCATTCCTTTTGGCCAGCAATCTCAACTCACCAGCAGCAGCTCTTTGTAGTTCAGCATCTCCATTTGCTAATTTCTCTAACAAGGCAACAATAGCAGCTCGATCACAGTCGGACACACTACTTCCTGGCCTTTTGCTTCTACAAGTAGCTTGATTTTTAGGAAGCTCAACACCATTGCTTTCACACCATAAAGCAATCAGACTCTTCAAAACATAGTTGGGCGTTAGCGCTGTGTGCAACAGTGTCTGCTGTGTTTTGGGACAGGTCTTGTGTCCTGCATCTAACCACTTCTGAATGCAAGATCTTTCATAAGTCTGCAAAAAGGAAGCGAAAAGTCTATAAACAATAAATAAAAATAACACAGATGCAAAACTGTGGGTAAAGTTAAGCGGATGGTCACAGACCTGTCCAGTGGAGACGATCACTGGATCTTTCATCAATTCAAGGGAAATTGGGCACCGGAAATCATCCGGAATAACAGGAGACCTGTGTCTAATCACACCCTTCTCACCTTCAGAGGTGTCCACTTCAGGGTTTTCAGTGAGCACAAAGTCCTTCAGCTTTTTTAGCAAGGATGACATGTTCTCCAAGCAGTCCCCAGGGTCTCCCCCACTTGCGATGATCAATTCATGGAAAGCAAGGGACTCCTTTTTCAAATCATTGATAGTCCTAAGTTGCAGCTTGTCAGAAAGTCTTTTCAGTACTGCAGGGTCAGGGTCTTTTTCTTTCTGTGCTGCAGCTAGATCACAGTCCAGTTGTAAATCAGGTGAGTCCGGTCTTCCCTTCGCCCTTCTGAATTGAGCATGTACAAGGTCGATCTGTAAAAAGAACAAAAGGGGAAAAGTAATGTCAATTGCCAAGATTGAGGAGTCTCAATGCATAAGAATATCTCAAATTCTCTCTCTCAGTGTCGATGCATGAACATTCAAGTGCTTGAGATCATGCTAACATACTTTAAGACGAGCAGATGAAGTACCTGTTCATGAACTTCCTCAGACAAATCAAGTCTATCATACGGAATTTCACTTAATGCTGCTTCAATTTGTTCAGTTATTTGGTGGAATTTCGACGCAATCTTGTCCCTTTGCAATACCTGGAATTAAAGAAAAGATGATAAACAAAGGCTCATAGAACTAGGGCAAAGAAATAGCAGATAAAATTAAAACCTTAATAAGTTATCATGAAAGATAACATGCACAAATAAACGACTCCTCTACTGCAAAAGTAATGAATCTCTTTTGTGTTCTATCTTCAATGAGAGACAACAAGCAACATATAATATCCTCCTAGAAACATACAAGAATATTTCATTCATTCATATCTGAGACATAACTAACTGAATATTCTTCTTCTGTCCACATATTTCTGCACAGCTTTTTAAACTAATAATTCTAATTCCTATGCACTCTATACAAATTTCTAACCAAAGAATTTGTTTGAATTAAAAGTAATTTTGTTTTATCATAAATCCGAGCAATCATAACAAACAAAAAAAATAAAAATTCACCTGATAGAGCTTGCTGCCATCGTTGACAGATTTCAGGAGGTTGAGAGACGAATCGAGAGCAGAATTCAACATCTGAAAGGCCTTAATAATATGTTGTTGAGAAATCTTTTGCTGGCTATCTCTCAATTCCTCAAACAAAGGACTCAACAGCTTTATTCTGCGTATCAAATTCCCATGCATTCTCTTGAACACGTTTTTGCATTCGCCTAACCCCGATATCTCCTTCACCGACTCAACCAGTCTACCCACTATTTCCTCCTCCGCTTCTTCATTTCTCACTCCCATTTTTCTGATGATCAACCCACTGGATTGGTTTAGTTGAATCACAGACAACAAACAACGTTTCGGGTTTAAGTCTATTTTCAACACTCGATTGTTTTTTCATTGATGTTGGAGGACTTGGACATCATTTATCACCCTTTATTTATTTAATTTTTTTTTCCCTGCTTTGACTTTTCTTTATTGTTGTCCTGCTTGCGACTTTCCATTTTGTTTTTTTTTATATGAATTTATTATTATTATTATTATTTGCAAGGAGAACTTCATTTGGTCTTTATATGGTTAGAAAACTTATCAGTTCCATTTATAACGTTCATGACCTTTATATTTTAAAAACTCATCAAATTAGTATCTACCATCAATGAACAAACGGTCAAATATCGGTGATACAAGAACACGAGTCAAGATATATAAAGTTAAGGACAAAATAGTTTTTCACCATTTTTTATTGACATCGACTATCAAAAATCACGTTAAAGGGACTAATTTAATGAGTTTTTGAAATATAAGAAATCATGAACACAATAAGCAGATTTACATTTAAAAACAAGAATTTTTTCAAAAATACAGGGACTAAAATAAAATTCTTTCTTATTTTTAAGGAGTATTTTTAGTTTACTCTTGAAATGCAAAATAATATCAGACCACTATTGATTTTGAAATTATCACCCAAAATAATATCGTTGATGCTCTCTCTTCCCTTCTTTTCCTCTCTCTCTCTCTCTCTCTCTCTCTCTCTCTCTACGTCTATGGTTGGATTGGTGAACTAGTCAGGTTTACGAGTTTAGGTCGGTGTTTTTAGGTATTTGAGGGTTGTGTAGGTAGTATGTAACGATGTTCTTTGTGTCCATGTGTGGTTGTGTTGGTCAAGATAGGTTGTGTTTGTGGGTGAAATGTGGGTGGTGTTTTTTAGGTGTATAAGAGCTGGAAAGGTATAGGTGTGGTTAGGTTGGGTGGTGTTATCTAGTTGTATTGTGATCGGCAACGGTGTTGGTTTGATGGTATTTTTGGGTTGCAGCAAAGAGATAGCAAGGTTTGAGATTAATGAATGGTTGAAAGATGGTAGTGATTGCGACCATGATGGAATGTTGTGATGGATGATTGTGATGGATGATTGTGATGGATGATGGTTTGAGATTAAAACCATCACCTTTTTTAATTTTGGCAATCAATAATTTCTTGCTAGGTGGAACTAACAACAAAAACCATATTTATGCATATGAAAAGGTGCATAATTTACTTTTGTTATTTTCTAATTTTGACAATCAATAATTCTTTTGTTACTTTGAACTGAGAACAAAATATTCATGGTTAAAGTAATGAAGCTTGGTTTTCTTGTCAATGTTGTAATAAATTATTATTGACCTTTGGCATTTAGTTACATATGGTATAACTTGACATGCAAAGGAACAATTTTGAAAGACGTGCGTGGAATATGAATTAGATAGAATGAAATTACCATCTCATTAACGGTAGAGATTTTTTTGATAATATTAAAGAACAAGAGGCGATTTTATATTAGTTTAACTTTTAGAGGTAGTTTAATTATTTCCTTTTTTTTTGTCGGAAGTATTGAAATTAATTCAGGTTTGGGTAACCATAAAACCACTCTAATCCAAACTTTATAAATTTAACAGCATATATTATTAACTAATCTTACCACTTCTTATATGATCTTGTTCGCTGACCAATTTATAAACCAATATAAGAATAACTATAAAATCATCTTAGCTTCCATCAAAATTTTTATCATTTTTGCTAACAAATTTGAGAACCAATATAAAAAAATTACTAAAAATCATCCCAACTTTCATCATATTATTATTATTATTATGTCAAAATAAGAGTATCATTCGTTTTTCACAAATAGCACTTATGAGGGAAAATCCCAGAAAACCTCTTGAAGTATGAAAATATTTCATTTTACAACTTGCTATTTCTTTTTTATCTAAAATCTCACAACTGTTATAAGTTAACAAAAAAATGTGACAAAACTTGAAAAGGCTTTTTTAGCCGAAAGATTATTTATTAAAAATATAATAATCATAAAATAATACTTTAAAATAAAATATTATAAATTAATAAAAATCAATCTTCACCATCCATGTCATAGATGAACAGTGAAGATCAATACACCAAATTAAAAAAAAATTAAGAAAAATAAAAAAATTATATTTTAAAATAAAATTATTAAACTAATAAAAATTGAAATAGATTAAATAAAAAAAATGAAGATCAAATTGTCCATCCATTTGAAGGGACAGTGGAAATCCAATCTGGATCTCCGTCAGCAAATGCCATCGTCAATCTCCCATAATTAGTTCATCTATTCCATAACCCACAATCATCATCACCCAGTTCGTCCACTAATAAACACCATCTCACACTCATCATCAACAACAAATACCATCCCATAAACATTATCAACCAGTTCATCCACTAGCACCACCAATTTCTCCAAAAAAAAGGTAGTTTGCACCATTGGAGACCACCCGGTCTCTAATGGTGGAGATTATTTGAGTCTCCACCTTCGAAGACCTATCTAGGTTTTTGATTTGGTCTCCAATGGTGGACATTTAGCGAGTCTTCACCATTGGCGACCCATTTGGATCACTTTGGTCTCCAACTATGGAGACCACATTGTCGGTAGATCTTCACTACCTCTACTATGCTATCGTTGATCTCCACCATCATCATCATGGTTGGTGATAGAGAAAGAAAGAGAAGGGAACTAGCCAAAGATATAAAGAGAGGAGCAAGAGAGGGAACACAGAGGGCACAAGAGAGAGAGAGTTGAGAGAAAAAAATATTCTTATACATAAATATTTATTTATTTTTTTAAAAAAAATATCTTATTTTTTATGATTTTATATTTAATATTATTTATTTTATTTTTTATATTTTAATTAATTTTTTATAACTTTTCTCTTTCCATGTCTAAAATTAAACGGTCAGCCATATCAATCTAACTAAATTTATGAGTGTTAAAGATATTATCGTCTTTTCATACATCTCTAATTGGTATTTTGATTATTTATATTAATATCAAGTGATATTTCAGATAATAATACAACCATATATGATAAAATTTATATATTTTCATACATTAGGAGTGTCAATGGGATTTCCCTTGTGATGTAACTAATTAAACGAATCACTGTCTGTTTGAATAAGAGTTTTTTTCGTTATCAAACTACGTTGCGCAATATTTCAATTTTTATTTTTAAAGATTACGCAATATTTTATTTGTTTGTATTAAAAATATAAAAATGATATAATTAGTCAATTCAATTAAGCGGCGAGAATTTTCGTGGCTATGAGAAAATTATGTGCGTGGACCGGGCAAATCACACACGGCTAACATTTGTGTTCCCACGCAGAACCGTCAACGACGGACGGTCAGGATCTATCCATTCGACCCATCCAAAATTTCAGCTTCACTCGGCTTCACTTTAAGCCAAACTCCCAAAAGGAAAAAGGACCACAACATTCCGTTTCATGTATTTTCTATGTATTGTGTATAGATGATTGTGTTTGTTTACAACACAACAACTACTATACATAATTAAGGTCATATCCTAAACAGTATTATATTTGAATTGTAACTGCAGTGTGATCTAATAGATTGATCTCGAAAACAAAGATTACTAAATAATATTGGAAGATCAATTTTGACAAAAAATTTTATTCTAATGTTATGATTGAATATATTTAGCAATTGATGAGTCTTTTTTGTGACTCTCAATAATAAAATATCATCAAAGTCCGATTCCAAGGCTTGGCATAGCCACCGTGTGGCCAAGGACCTCGTCTTGGTGCAGTAGCACCACTCGGACAGTGTGTGGCAAGGCCATAGCCTAACCTTTGTGAATTATTTAGGCCATAATTTTCTATAGAAAACTTTGATCAATGTACCATTAATGGCTATGGACTTAGATATTTGTAGCTTTAATTTGATATATCATGGCTCACATAACTCGAACTGTACACTCCATATGAACCCTTGAAAATTACAATGTCATCTTGCCTTTAGGTGTGAACTCAACTGTAGTTATAATACGATAGAACTGAAGTCTTTTGAATCTCAGCCCAATGTGACCAAATCACACCCTAATCATTCTTTTTCAATCCTAATCACCTTGTAATATAAATTACTCTAAAACACTACACAAAACCTATGAAACACAATAAATTGCTTAAGAAACGTAACAAAAGCATCGAAATTATAGGTCTATAGTATGTTCATAAATGTATCCATCAATAATATTCATTTTTGAAAAATCTATCAAAATAAATGTTGACGTCCGGAAACGGTCAACCAGAGATTCTAGGGCCCAGACGGCGAACTTGGTAATTAATGGTTGATTGTACTGTGTGAAAGGGGTAGTAAATGGTTAATTAATGAAGTTCTAGGTTGGTAGTAATAAGTTCGGATAAAGGAATGTCGGGTTTTGGTAGTTGATCAGATTTAATGAGAAGATAAGAGAAAGAGCAAGTGAAAGAGAGAAGAAACACCAGGATTTTTACGTGGTTCGGTGACTGCACCTACATCCACGGCCACTCTGGAGTAATTCCGGCAGAGTGACAGTTCTTTAGTATGTTCAGCTTGTTTGTACAGTAAAAATGTCTCCCCCTTTTATAGAGGAGGAGAGCTCACAATAAAAAATACAAAAGAGTGTTATACAAACAACTGGCAACGGCTAGTTTCAACTAATTCTGACATTGCCATGCTGCATTAATTGTGAAGGTAATCATGATTTGCTTTCTGCACAGGTTTGCATTAATTATACCTGCAGAAGTCCTTACTTCATTTAATGTTTCTGGGTAATTGTGTAAACAGTTTCCGACGGGAAATCATGGGAGTTGGTAATTCTGACAGCTTGCTGCACACGGTTTCTCATGAGTAGACTTTCTGGTCAGCCAGATGCATGCTGGGGAGGAGGTGAGGTGGTCTGGAGTTCTTAGCGAGCTCGCGATCTGCGGGACCTCGCGAACTCTGCGAGCTAAAGTCAGGGATAGGGAGCACTCTGAGAGCTGTTGCGAACTCGCGACCTGGGTGGCTTCATGGGTTGAGCTTGCAACGGCTGGCTTCATCTTCGGGCCTCTTGGGCCCTTGCTTCTGTTTGAAATAAAGTAGACCTCTTGGGCCCATTTGAGCCCAACCAGAAAATGGGTATAACAATAAATAAATATCATTGCTTCAAACATCAATTTAATTTTTTATATTATTGATATAAAAATACTGTATTATCAAATAAAATCTAACAATATAAAATATGATCTTTTTTGTCAAAATAAAATTATATTATATACTTTTTTGCTTGAGATAAAAATATTGCACCTTAAAGTAGGGTTGGGCACCTGAACCATTAAGTCGATCAACTAGCTCAAAGGAAACTAATTAAAGTGGATTGATTTGATTTGATAAGATAAAATAAACCCACTAGATTGTTTAAAAGCAATCTGATTGGTTTGGTTTGGTTTAGGGGTTGGGTTTTTATCAAACAGTATAATCCAACTCAAATAATTATGTATTTAATTAAATAAATAGATATCATTAGCTTAATTTTTAATATTAAAACTAAAGTTAACTTAACTTTTATATTATGTGTTTTTTCTTGTTCCAACCTCTCATCTCTCTCTCTCTCTTCTCATTTTTTTTTTGAAGTTGTTATCTTTTATTATAGAATTAGTTTCAACAAAACAACTTAGTTTCATTTTATAATTCTCAAGTGTTCTACATTTAAGTTGAATAAGATATTATTATTTTTAACTACCAGTATAGATATTATCTTATATGTTTAAATAAACAATAATATAATCATGTTCAAACATAAAATTACATGAAACATGATTAATCACCCCTTAATCTAAGAAGATGCAAGTGCTCAATTGATGTTGATTAATCATGTGTTTCATGCATTTTTATGTTTGTTTACTTGTGTTTAATGTATTAAGAGTGTTTGCATTTAGTTTTGAACCCATAGGATTGCATTCATGTCTTTTTAGTAAACCTGTTTACTAAAAATTTCTTGGAAGTTCAATTCTTAATGTCTAAAACTATGAGTATTTTGGGTATTTTGTAGATATTGTTTTGAAAACAATTTTTGCATGAAAAATGTAACCTTGAAGGTTGGCAATGATAGGAAAAAACAACTAATCATAAGAAAAAACCGCAAGTCAATTAGAGGATCGTACGAAGAAGTTATAGCCAAAACCAGCAGAGCGCGCAAGGTGGGAGGGCAAACAATGGAGCTAACTGTTGACCAACAACTATGGCAGTGACTTGACGGTTGCAACAGTGAGCACACTATCGTGATTGCTTGGGTGGCCACTTAGGTCCCCTTATGCATGAGTTTTTTTTCCATTTTTCTGTTCCTCGTTTATTTTCATAGTTTTACCTCTTACTTTTTCTTGAATATTTTTGACATCCTAAAGTCAATGTGGGAAGATTGAAAATGTCAAATTAAGTTATAAATCATTCAATGCATATAAACCATTGTCATTTAAAATTCTTATAGTTTTCCTTGTTAAACTAATAGTTCATTTATGGGAACGTTTGAGATTTCTTTAACTAATTGGAAATCATGTTTGTCCTAAATTAAAACTTTTCAATACTAGATTTTTAGTTGGATTTAATGTCTAGACCAAATTCGATTATAAGTCTTAGGTTGTCAAGGGTTTTAATTTGTTTCTAACTCGAATAGACCACACTATAAATATGGGTCATTAGTTTATTAAATTCCTAATAGCGCTTAGTGTCTTTTATTGCTTATTTTTGTAAGAGTTTTTCTGTGAGAGTTATTTCTTTGAGTATAGATTTTTAGAATTAAGTGCTTATTGCATTTAGGTTTATGTAAAGTGTTTCGATCTAACATTCTATTTGGAGTGCATGCATCAGTCATTAAGTTTGCATGTATACATTTTTCATCATTGATTTTAGATCAATTCTGACCTTGCTCTTTAGAGAGAAGAGGTAGGGGGATTTGTTAGGCTTGCGCAACTAGAGAATCATGGTGACCCTCTAATGGATTAAAAAGACAGACGAAGTTATCATTCTAAGTATGTGAATAGCAAAATTAGAGACTGTTATTAATTAGGTAGGGACTAGGTTTTTAGGCTAGGTGGGGTTGTGATTGAAACCTATAATTAATCCATCTTTTAATAGTAGGATTTTATTCAAAAGTGGGTAAAGAGGATACTAGCACCATGATTTTTCTTGGGTTTCCACATAAAATTTTATGTTTCTCTTTCTTTTTCCTTGCTTTTTTATTTGTGTTTTTACTTATGTTGTGCAATAACTTTGAAATAAATCCATAAATTTGAGATATAACCTATTCACCTCCTCCTTCTAGGTTATTAGTTTGACTACTCCTACCTCATCTTCAAACCCACATTTACCCTAATCAAACCCAACCCAAATCAACACATACCCACCTCTACCCTAAAGGTTGAAAGGCAATGTAAACTTATAGCTCCGACTTCTAAAGTCCCAACGTTAGAAATTAAGTTAGAGAGATAAAATATAACTCTCTACGTTTAATTGATTTAATTTCATAGCCTCCGAAATTTATTCATTTAGAATACGATGAAATTCGTCGTATTAAAAAGTTTAGTAAAGTCCCAATGAAAATCTAAATTAGGAGATCCAAGATTTTAGTTAAGGATAATCAAATTAAAATTTGATTAAAGAGAGAGCCAAGTGGTCAATAAGACATGCTTGACGTCTTAAAATAAATTCTAGCGAGACGAAAATTAATCGAATGGAAGCGAAATAGACAAGGGAGAATAATGAGGGGTAATCGTGAAAGAGCACCAAGAAGATGATGGGTGAAATGAAATTAATAAGATAATGGGGCATGATGTAATTAATAGAAGCTTGACTAATATATAAACTAGACTTGGGCTGTAATTTCTTTCAGCAAAAACAAGTGCAGCCCGTCGAGAGAGGAATCGAGAGAGTTCGAAAGAAAGAGAGCAGTGACTGTTAGCGTGAACCAAGGAAGAGAGAACCAGAAGAAAAAAGAAGAAGTCAAGTGAAGAAGAAAGTGATCAACAGCAGAAGAGGGCGAGAAAGTTGCAGGTAGAGCAAGACAAACAGCAACGCAGAAACAGAGTCGCGAGCTCGCGCAGGACAGCTCGCGCAAGAGCAGCTCGCGAGGGAAGAAACTCCTGGTCGTGAGCTGCAGCAAACTAGGCAGCAAAAGAAGAGGAAAGGGAGGAGACACGAAGGAGAAGAAGCACCAGCTGCTGGTCGAGCAGAAATGGACGCAAACAACAAGCGAAACAGACCCAGACGCTACCCAGGCAGAACCGCGACGAGCTGGTCGACCAGGGAAGAAAGAACCTCCCAACCAGCCTTCCATCCCCTCAATCCACCTCTTAGGGTCCCTAGTAAGTCATCCAAACTCTTCAAGCAAGCTCTAAGTGAGATTACAATTTATTTTCTTTAACTTGCTACTGAAACAGAACAGAAATTGATGACAGCTCTTGTTGTTGTTGTTGTTGATTTGGTTGATTAGATTGTTTTTAAATCTTGTTAGAATCTTATGAGATTGTTATAGAATCATCAATGATGAGTTTTGAGTATAATAGCTGCCATGAATTGATGTAAATGGGCTGTCATACCCTCTCTCAAAATAGAAACAAAAAATAGTGTTTTATGCACACCAAGTGATTGAGAAAAGTTTTGAGTGAATTTTGAGCACTCTAATGACTAAGTTAGAGTTATGTATGTATTAGAGACTTGAAGGGCAGTAGCTAGACCTTGAAATTAGATGGTTTTGAAACCAATTTTGAGCCTTAAAGAGGTTAGAAAAATTAGAGAAGAGTTAGAGTTGCAAAAAGGAGGAAATTTGACAATGTTGGTGAACCCGAGCTCAAATTTGAGCTAGAGGAGGCCTGACCATATTTGGCTTATTTGGGGGTGTTCTACACCTCAAATGATGCCTAGGAACAATAGAAAACCATAGGTTTTAGAACAGATCGAATCCGATAAAAATTGTGCAAGTTATGCACAAAATAGTACCGTTAGAGCTCTGAGAAGTGAAACGACTAGTTTAATGCAATTTTTATGGCATGAAATGAGTTTAATTAGTCATTATTAGTTAAATGAAGCTTAGTTGTGGAAGAAAATCTAGCGTCGCTAATCCGAAACACAAAGTTTACTAAACGGACATTAAAAAGCACCCGAAAGTGTCTAAAACGGATGTTTTCCTTAAATTTGACTTAGCAAACGATAATATTTTTCAACGAAATTTGACGTGTGGCTAGAACGTGAGATAAGTGAACCGTAGGAAAAAGAACGAAGGAAAACGGAGCCCCGAGCAGTAGGTTATCGTCTGTTCTGTCAAGGGCTGTCCGTTTAAATAAAATTGTGATTTTTCGTTTTAAGCCTCTGACAAGTAAACGGACCGTGTGGGGATATCCCTAGGGGTCCAAAAATAAAAATTTTCCACAAAAATCGGGATTTGAGAGTCTCGGTTGAATTAGAAACGAGTTAGGAGCTATATAGAGAGAATTGGGCATAGTTGGGAATTCCTAGCATATAGTTGAGAAATGGAGGTTTTTGTTAATAGTAATGATGATATCATGTTGTGTAGGTGACGAGCGCGTGAGCGGCGTCCAGGAGCTTCGTCGAGACGCTTGACGCGGCCTTGAGGTAAGTGGTTCGCCATTTGACTTCTTTTTCAAATTCATGAAATCGCTTGATGTTTGAACATAAATATAGTAGTAAGTAATAAAAGAAAATGAGAATGCTTTCTTATATAAATATTAAAGTGTGAGTGTATAGGTTCCTATGGATCCTATATAGGAATAGAAATTGATACTCAGTTGCTGTTAAAAGAGAATGAAAGTAGAAAAGTATTTAGAGGTTTTGAAACTATAGAGTTTTGTGCTTTGACACTAGAAAAATTAATAATAAAACCCATGTATACACCTTAAAAGCTATGAGATTTAGCGTTACGTGACGACGTAGAGAATTCTGTCCGTAATTGCTCAGTTTATAGAAAAGTATAGCGATACGTTGCGATGCAGACAATTCCGCACGTAGTTGGTTAATTGACAGTTAGCGCTACGAAACGATGCAGTAAATTCCGCTCATAGTCGTCTAGAGATTTAGCACTACATTTGCGATGCAGAGAATTCCACATTATAGTTGTTCAGTGAATAGTTTAGCGCCCTACGTGCGATGCAGTAAATTCCGTAACGTAATGGTTGAGATGCATTAGTAAGCTTCATGTTGGCGTTAGTTAAAATCGTCCGTGATAGTTAGAACGAGTCAAGGGTATACATGGAGAGTTTTAAAGAAAATTTTAAGACTTGTAAATTGTATGTTAGTATGTGTGATATGATATCCTATGATGTTATCGCACTAACTTGTTGTTCGTTTTGTAGCTTGTTTGTTTTCATTTCGTGCCACCGCCAGACGAGACCGACTTTTGCTTATATATATATCTATAGATGGGCAATCGCGCAAGACGCTGAGATATATTTTGTATATGTATTTAATCGTGTATATTGTGAATTTGAATGATGTAAGGATTGTAAAGTGATAAATATTCTTGCATTTATACATTTGGTGCACTTATGTATCTTATGAATTGTTTATGCTTATGAAACTGTGATAAATGATGCATGATTGAGAATAAAGAAGTTGAGAGGTTTACAGAAATAGTTGAAGTGTTGTTTTCTTGACAGGTAAAATTTTGGTTTATCAAAAACGCAGCCATTATGCTGTCGAAATTTTTAGAAAATGAAATTGAAATAGAATCAAACAAAAGATTTATCCCTCCCAACTAGTAACAGATAAAATCAAATCACTAAATTTTAACGAATAAACCGGATACAGAAAGATAGGGTTCGCTTCTCGGATGTCTTCGATTCGACGAGTCGGTTTCGAGGAATCCGTTGAAGTGCCCGGCAAGATCCTCCAGACGAGAGATTAGATAAGGTCTGAGAAGGGTCCTGTCAGGCAATCCAGAGGTTGGTACTCAATTCTCACCAAGAATATAATATAATTTGTGTAAATATATATATTTTTGTTATTTATTGTGGGAGTAGTTGTTTCTTGTTCATAAGAGTAAATATTAGAACTACGTCAGTAATGTTCAATCTCTATTAGATTGTGACAATCCTCTTACTTATTTGATTTCAATTTTCAATATATATATATATATATATATATATATTAGATTTTGTATGACTAGTTGAAATCCCCTGAAAAAACAAACTAATTATTTAATGAGTGTTTCAAAATATGCATATATATATATATATGTATATAGTCATTGAATGCTTATCAAAACAGTTGATAAATCTTGACTAACTACTTTGTTTTTGAAACATTGAAAGTGTTTTATTATTTTATTGTTTATTTATTTATACTTTAAATGATTCTCTCCGAACGTTCCGAGATATAACTATTGTATACAAGTATGTAACAAATTGTAGTGGAATTGGTGGATAGGGAAATCCTTATGGTACTCCGGAACAGTACCAAAGTAGCACCCGTATCAGCCGACAACAGCCAAACGGCTTAGCTGAGCGAACCCAAAAGTATGACGTGGCAAGTGTATTTGGTCAATTATTTGTAAAAGGCCGCCGCGTGGCGGAAGGGAAAATGCCGGCGCCTACTACACACGAACAACGTGTCAGCATCACAGTGACGTGGGAATACAAGCAAACTACGTGACGGCACGTGATGTGATGCTTCATGCTTCATCTTCTTGGTTGAAAAACAAAAACAAAAGTAGGTACTCGATAACAATCACCGTATATTCAGGGGGGCCCCGTTTGTCCATTCAGTCGGGGTAGTTAAACCGACTTCAACGCGCTTGGCATTTTTTTTGGTCAAAACGATGAATATTATCTTTGAATCAAGTTAAATCTTTTGCGGGGCAGGTTAGGTTGGTGTATCTGGTTTGGTCCGGTCCGCCACTCCTAACCAAGATGTGGACCAATAAACACTGCTGAATTCATATTGAAAATTCCATACGCCGCCGCACAACAAACCGTTCCTCCACGCCCCCACCCCCTCCTCCGGCAATTTGTTTATGGGAGTGATATCTCATGGCCACATCATAGTCCTAGTTGTATCTTGAGTTGGTCCCACTTAATAATAAATAATAATAATAATAATAAAATAATAAAACCATTTTATGATCATAATAATACCTTATGTAAAAACCAAAAAAAAAAAAAAAAAAAAAAGAAACCTTACATAATTAATTACAAGAGATAATTAAAATCATCATGCCTGACCTTTAACCTGATTATAGATGCGTATGAGTTTTAACCATAATTTGAGAAACTTCCTTTTAGGTTTCACAATTAGTTGACGGTTAGTTATAAAAGGAAAAAATCTATAAAAAGACTAAAATGTCCCTATTATTTTAATTTAAAAAATAAAATTAAATTAAAATTAAAAGAGGCAAGAGGCTGGAGATGACCATCACTATCTCCAACCTATTTTTTTTTTTTGACAATTTTGATTTCTTAATTAATGTTATTTCCATATTTAAAATAAGGTACTTTATAAAGTATTGTAATGTAAGATTATCTTTATAAAAAATAAAACATTTAAAGTTCCAAGACTAAAGGGGAATAAAGAAATCATTTACATAAAGCTGTTATGAGAGATAAACATGATTCTTTATCTAGTCTAAAATTATCACTTATCCATAACTTAAGATCGTGGTTGGATGCTTTCATAACTTAAGATCGTGGTTGGATGCCTTATCTTGTAAAGTTGCAGGTTTCTTTTCTTTTAAGGAGTGATGAATTGAAACTCACCTTAGTGTATACTTAGAAAAAAAAAAAAAACCCTAGTATATTTGATGTATTGGATATGGATCACGTTAGGTAATAAAATTTTATTATTTCACATTAAGGCAAAAGAGTGTATGTCTCAATCCTGAAATAAATAATGTAACTTATAATTATAGATTGTAAAATTTGAGCAATTAATGGGTAATGATAAGTAATAGTCAACAAATTCATTTCAATAATTCTTTTAGTTGCTTTGATAGATGCAATTGTTGTGGCTCATCAATTAAAAATCTTTATGACTAGCAACAACAATCCAAATTCAATTTTTTTTTTTTTTTTTTTTTTTTTTTTTTTTTTTTTTTGTGTTGTTGCATCCTTATGCTCTTAATTCTATTTGAATATCGTTTCATGTATAAAATAGAAATTTTTAGATTCGATCTATTAGCAATATATTTTTTGGTTCTATACTTATTTGTATTCTAACCAATCAAATCACTTGAATTATTGTTCATATTGAAATGAATTAAAATTGGTATTGAGTTATTCAATGATGCTCGAGCATGGATATGAACAAAGTTTCCCGATATTTTGGTATTATGATTTATTAATTATAAAAACATACATGCTAATGGTCAATACATTTTTATTAATCATCCTCATTTATTTCTAGAAGAAATTTTTGGTCCAACCCTTAGGGAATGTTTGTTGAGCAAAGATTATCTACCATTATTATTATTACTAAGCTCTTGATAATTTATTGATATATCAACATAAAAAACAATATATTGTCAAGATTATTATATTTTTTTTCTTTCTATTACATTATTCAGACTTAAATTTTTCTCATAAAAAAGTTAGTTGAATGCCAATATTGACAGAAAATTCTTACTCTTATTTGTTCCTCCGCACTGTACTATATTAAATGTTAAAATGTATTAAATAATACAAGAGAGATGTTTGGGTGGGCACTTGCTATTGCATTAACTACTGCGAACCTTGTCTTCTAGTACTGCCAATATTGCTTTGCACAATACGTAGCTACAACATGGGTTTATTGTATTAGAGGCTTACAACTTATTATTATTATTATTATTATTTTAAATCATCAAATTCTCTACTTAATTGAACTTCTAATTTTTTAAACCTCTTATCACATTAAAAAAAATATGAATATAAATATAAATTTATGAATATTACTTAATTTATTAATTATAATGTTTTTTTTTATTACTTTGAAAATTTTGGTATATTAAATATATATTAATATCCTTTTATTATAACATATTATGATTTTTCTTACGAAAATATAATATAGTGAAATATGAAATATCAGCTAACACAAGATTCTACAAAAATAATACAGTCCAGTACAATATGATCGAATCCACTTTAACCTACATTTAATAAAATACATTACAGTGTACCAAACACAATCTTATTTCAGAGGACAATCAAAGAGTCTTATTTTACAAGACAATTAAAGCGGGGTAAAACTGTAGAAATTCAAAATCTCTTTTGTTTTTAAGTTAGTTGTAAAGTAGTCCTATCAATACTTTGGTTACTCTAATAATAAGTATAATTTAATTTTGTCAAGCAATTCGCCATGGTAAGAAAAATTATAGTCCCTTATTGTCTTTTAATTCAAAAGGAAAATTAGAACTTAGATTTTGACAATCAAGTCATAATTTATAATTTAAGGCCAACTGCAAAGGCCCATCAGACAAGATACAGTTATCAATTCAGGCTAAGTTATCAATGCAGGCCCAATAAACTCTACAGCTCAGCTTGCCCCAGCGAGCTCTTCAGTTCGCATCAGTTAACTCATTTCAACTTGATTACAGTTCGCTATGAAACTCGCTCTATACATAGCTCGCTACTCAGCGAGGTCTAGCTCGAGGTCGCTACAGACAGTGTACAATTCGCCCAGTGGACAGTTAATACCAAATCTTCCAGATATGGCAGTTACCCAATCTAATCGTGATTCTCTAACCAGATATGGAAGTTAATTGAAATTCAAACTCAATCAACGTTATCTCAAATTTTGTGGAGCAGTTTCCTGATTTTATTCTAACTGATTAGGAAGTGTAATTAATTCATGATTCCCTTCCTATTTTGTTGTTACTAGATCTATAACATTACTCTCTCTATAAATAGAGGCTGAAACCATTGTAAAAAGGGACGACACAATTAATAGCATACTGTCACTTTACAAAATTTTAGAGAGACAGCCGTGGACGTAGGCACACTCGCTGAACCACGTTAAAAATCCTCTGCTTTCTTGTTTTGTTCTGAGTTCTTTGCTATATTTTTTTTGGTTTTTGTGCTTTCTCACATTGATTGCAGGTACTGGGCATTGAATTCTCGTCGACTGGATTAAAACGTTGACAAATGTTGACGATCGGAATCGGTCAATACCTGGTTGGGGATCGGAACCTCGCCAACGGAACGATTTGTACGGGGCCGGCGGTGAAGACCATGCCAAGTCGGGGGTGAAGACCATTCCGGGCAACCCCTTTTAGCCTATTGGTAGTAGAAGTTGTTAACCCAAAAAACATATAAGGTTAAGGGTTCAACTCCGGACGAGACCTCAAGAGGCCAAAAGGAGTTGCCCGGGATGGTCTTCACCCCCGGCTCGGCATGGTCTTCACCGCCAGCCCCGTACAAATCGTTCCGTTGGCGAGGTTCCGATCCCCAACCAGGTGTTGACCGATTCCGATCGTCAACAGGAAGGGAAGATGAAGTTTGATATTCTAACAAAAAGTTAAAAAACAAGAGCTTTAAAATGGTTTTTAAAATGGTGTTTTTAAAAATAAAAATATATTTTAAAAATGTTATTTTTGAAAATATAATGTGATTGGTAGGATTTTTTAAAAATTATTTTTAAAAACAGGAATTGATATAAATGTATTTGGTATTGTTTTGAAAATAAGTAAAATAGTTGTTTAGATGAAAAAGTAATGATTTGTTTTGAGAACATGTTTTGGAAATAGTGAAAAACATAAAAAATTGTTTTTTACTTTTTAGTTATAATTTGAAAAAAAATGTTTTCCATTTTCAAAAACACATTTTTAAAAATGTCACCAAACATTTTTCTCTCATTTTTTGTTTTTTTTTAAATGAAAAACCATTTCAAAAAATGCATCTACTCACCACCTTAGAACTCATTTCTTCCCATCTTTCAAAGAAATGTATTTACAGATTTGTCTCATCTTTCAAATAAATGTATTTACATATTTGTTTGGAAACTTATTTGAAATTGAATAGGTTAGGGACAAAGTTGTACATAAAGAGGGGATGTTATTGACATTTTTTACATTCCATTTTTTTTTTCATAATGAAAAGTTTATTCTCAATAAAAATTAAAGCAAATTATAAATTAGCTACCAGATTAGAAATTATGCATGGACAAAGTAAACTTTATGAGTTTATACAATTTGGCTACTTATCGTTACTCATTGATTGTTAAAACTAATAACTATCATTAATAAAGTGGTATAAAAACCATCATACCCTTAACTTAAAGAAAAAAACATAGAGTTTTAAGAAATAAATTAAGTAAAAAAATTTAAACAGTTGATAGATATCCACTGTCAATCACTCTTGGTACACAGTGGGGATCAATTTTTTAAATAAAAAATTCGAAAAAAAAAATTATAAAAAGCAGAGATGTAATCTCCATATTAGATCTCCATCCACCCAAGAAATGGTTATAGCCATGAAACAAAACTATACTCAGAATCAAATTCAAACAAAATCAAATAGGATCAACTCAAACTCATCAAATTGGATTTGGATTTTGTGTATTATGAGGATTTGGAGTGTTTTAGTGTTATTAAGAAGAGAAAGAGCGAGAAGAAGAAGAAGATGATGATGAAGAGAAGAGAAGATTCTAAGTATGGTTTGATGCTTTTCTATGATTTGAAGTGAAAGAGATAGAATAGATGATTGGAAAGCCAGAAAATCTGGGTTTTAGGCTTCTAGTGACCTAAATTTCCAGTTGTTGAAAACCTAAATTTCTGGATAGGAGAAAGGGAGTCTTAGAAACCTAGATATTCTCGGTTTCTAGAGGTCTCTAGATGGAAACCCAAGGTCTCCTCCTTGGGATTCAATCACCAAACTCCGCCACAGATCGACAATGGGCAGAGTTTGTCGATGAAGATAGAGATTGACCTCTATCACTAAAGATAGAGGTAGTTTTTCATCTACATCCATGGAGATAGAGCTCTATCTCTATGGATAGGTAGAGATCCAACCTTTTCTTGATTTTGTTTGCTTTTACATACTAATATTTGTTAAAAAAAGAAATTCATATTTATTACCTAAATGATCATATATAAGTTAGAGACTCTTCATGGTTATCTTCTAATATTCAACAATCTAATGTATTGATTCTTTGCACTTGAACTAATGCTTAACTTCAACCAAAAGTTTTGTTTGCATGGATAAAATGGAAAACAAAATGAGAAGAATTTGATGTTGCAAAAGTTAGTTTCATGAGATATAACTACTCCTATTTATAGATAGATTAATGTCTTTTGAATCTTCTTGGTGTCTTGTTGAAAAGACATCATTAAAAACTGATTCCAAGTGAAGAGCTGCAATTTTTCATGTTTGAAGTTTCAAAAAATTTTCAAAATAGCAACTAGTGCTAGTACCTTGTGCTTGTTTGGAGGCAGCACCACAGGTAGAATTAGCTATTGCTAGGAGTGCATTACCTGGTGTGCTGCCCTGAGGTAGTGCCATGGTAGTAAACTATTCACCAATCGACATTCTAACTTATAAGTGCAATAGATTGTGATAAATAATATTGAAGTGAGTAGATTATTTTCTCCACAAGGATATTGAACCGATCACTAAACTACTTTTAGTGGAAACTAAACAAATAAAAGGTGTTGAGATTCAGATTTTTATTTAATCATAAAAAATGATCATCATCACATTGAAGTCTTATTGATGGCTGGTTATCATGAATGCCATCATACATTCTCTCTCGAGATACACACAAATATACCCTTATTTAACCATGCCTATCTCTTGATGGTCATGCACCAAATAAGGTCTCATTAAGGTTAAAATACCAAATAATGGTTAAAAAAATGGATGAAGATATTTCTATCTAATCACAATGTGAGGTAGATATTTCGTCGAACATATTGCATGCATCTCCTTTCATTGTCAACACATAAATTTTAAATTATGTAAATGGTGGCTAGTCACATACACGTATCAAGCACTAAATTGTCTACTCAACTTATATATAGCAATAAGGCAAACACTTTATTGAGCATGTCATGGGCATCTCCTTTTGGTTTGAACCCACAACCTCAAGTCTTGCAATGGTAGTCAAGCATTTGCAAGCATTAAGATGTAAAATAACCACTAAGCATAAATGACACGAAAAAAAAAGAAAAATTATTTCATTAATCAACATCCATCATCATCCCAATAGAAATATTTACAAACATGGAGATAAAAACAAATGCAAAAGAGAAGTTCATTTACAACCATTGATTACATAATGGAGCTCTCCTTTCATGAGCTTGAGTCCTCTCCTTTCTCTTCTCCTCTCTTGCAAAGTCTTCTTCCAAAAAATGGTAGAGGATGGTGATAGTGGTTTGTTGAAGGACAAATGGAGTGGAGGGAAGGTTGAGCATTCAAGGATAGAGGAGAAGCACTAGGGCTCGACTCTTAGCCTCTCCAAGTTTTTTTCCTTTAAAGAACATGAGTCATTTTGCCTCCTCAAATTTAAGGCATAAAAACGGGTTTGTAATGAATTTTCTGCCCTTTAGGTGCTAGACGCATCATCGGTTGCATCTAGTAGAGTAAGTTGTGGCTAGCCTCTGGTTTCACATTGCTCTCTGTTTCCAACTCTAACATTTAGTTGCTAAATTAATCATATCTTTCTCTATAAACCTCTTATTCACGAACCGTTAGTAGCTACGGAAACTAGACATCTGTAGCTTTAATTTGATAGTTATAGCTCACATAACTAGACTCGATGACTCCATACAAGCCCTCAAAAAACAGCTTATCTATCCAGCCTAAAATTTCACAATTACACATTTTCTTCATATTACCAAAATTTAACTTGATTTCATCTCGAAATTACACCGCATCCCTCCAAACGAGTTCTAAAACCTTTCCAAAGCTTGTTTACTTCAAAACACTTAAAAACTTATGAAAACACTCAAGAACGAGATCAAAGAATTAGAATTGAAGACTTAAATATTCAACAAAAATACACAAATCACAGATGCCTCTGCCAAGGCTTTTGTAGCCCTTTGAGCACCCTCATTTGGTTCCAACTTGTCACCTTTTGATTCAAGTTCAAAAATTCCAACAGTACTTTCTATTCCATTTGATTCTAAATACTCTCAAAATCTTCATCATGTTACTAGTTAAATTGAATCAATTTCAGCACCTACATATTGATTGGGTTAATTTTAATGTAACTTCTTTTAATATTAGAAAATAAACCTAGTATTTAGTGATGGAATTATACACCTAGGATTGGCTGATTTCTCATCGTTGGTGCCGTTGCGTATGCAACTATTTTTGTGGTAAGAGATTATAATCCAACTACTCGATACAATGATCAATTAGACCGTGTCCTTAGGTATCATGGCACAACTATATCACATCTTCACAAATATTTGATTCTATCTCTAATTTTCTTTACCCTTTTCCATATGAATAGCTAGAATGAAAAGAAAAAGAAATGTCAATGCATCCAAGAAGAAACGATTTATTTATATCTATCAACCTACTAAAGACCCAAACCAAAGAGTATCTAATATTGGTAGCAACGGAATCAGGGAAAGTATACATAAGTATATAGAAAAGACAATACTTTTATATTCTATTGGTATTTTAAATTCTATTAGTATTAGATTAGTATTAGTTGGTGATCCTAGATTGATGAGTCCTTTCTTCCATGATTAGTTGTTGACACAAGTCTTGCATTTTATCTCTATGGACTAAGGAGAAAGGGGCTTTGGTGGGAAAAGAACTATAGCATGAGAGAAACAAGGAGGTCAACCTCTTTCAAATATACATGTATTTTTTTTGAAGAAAAATATACATGTTTGGCAATGCAATGTAGTTGCACTTCATTTTCATCCAAATGAATCATCTTTTCCATAGACGCAACTATAGTTGGCCTTGTAAAGAGATTAAGAAGAGTGAGTTTGCAACAAATAATTTTAGAATTGAGTTTGAAGGGTAATTTTTGGATGTATAAAAAACGATATATAGGGTAATTCTAGAATAAAGTGGCAGGTCATAAAAAATTTCACAAATTTAAGTTGTGTTGATGGATTATCTTTATAATAGAATAGGAGTGCCAACTTTCAAGGTAAAATTGGTTTGGGAATAGTAATAGGAGGGAATCCCAACTCCCAAAATTAACCTAGTTTTTGTTTTGAGGGAGGTAATTTCTCAGTTCTCATTAAGATTTGTTGGATGGCAAAGAAAAATGAAGATGGAAAGAGTTGAGTTTTGAAGAATTGATATTAAAATGAGCTTTTTTTTCATAATAACACCAAAAAGAGTGTAAATTTTTAAAATAATATAAAAAAGGCAATGGATTTTGTTTTTCAACACTATAGTTTTTGCATACTAAATTCGTGAAAATAATAGTACGTAAGCAAACGATCACCAAAAATCATACTTAGGGGTCGTTTTTTTTTTTGTCTATAGACTGTACAATGTTACTATAGACAGAAGACTGAATAGTGATTAAAATCTGAAATCTGAATAATATGTTTGTTTGTTTGTTTTTTTTTTTTTTTATCTCTGAATATGTTATAAACTTGTTTGTTTTTTAAATTTAAAATTGTTTGAAAACTAGTAACTTGACATTTATACATTTTTTATTATTTGTTATTATGTAATTTTACTTAATGTGATATAAACATCTAAAAATAAATAATTTAATAAATTCTAAAACATTTTTTATGTACATATTAATAATATTTTATTTATAATTAAAATATGATTAAAAATTATAGTAGTATTAACTATATTTATATATTTAAATATATTAATATATTTAAGAAAACAAAAAAAAAAAATTGAATGTTTAAATTGTAAATTAAAATATATTAGTTCAAATGTATTTATATTTTACTTTCCAAATGTATTTTTTGTAAGTATTAAGGGGGAAAAAAATAAAAGAAAGTTTGAGTAATATAAAATTAGGATAAATTTGAAATTATATTATTTTGGGAATGATAGATTTGGAATAAAAACTTTTAATTGTCATTAAGTGATTTGTAATTAAGTGAAAAGTTAAAAATTCTTACTTAATTTTTTAAGTTTTTTATTTTTATTTTTTATTTTATTTTATTTTATTTTTATTTTATAGTTATAAGTGATTTAACCACTTAAAAAAATAAACGAAAATAACTTAATAGGTACAATTTAGTAATATTTAGTCTAAAGTAGAAAAAACAAACAACTTCTTAGCAAACTATTGCCTTTTTTCAAAAATTATAATTTACAAATAATAATAATGCTAAAAAGGTCATTTTCTTTATGGAATACTCACACTTTTTAAAGCTTTATTTTTTAAGACCTTTTCTATTAAAATCCATCATTTGTTTTTTTTTTTCTAAATTTTGAATACTCAAATTAAATGTGTCTCCAATATTTTAAAATGCCGCCCAAAAAAGTTCTTGTCACACCCAATTACCATTTTCACCCTTATTAAAAAACTTAAAATTATTATTATTATTATTATTTTTTCTTTCCAAACCCAATAAAATCCCAAAAATCATTACATGTTAGCAACTTGAAAAAAAAAAAAGGGCTAACTTTTGTTTTGTTTTATTTTTTGGGAACAAAAAGAACTTCATATAAATCATATCAGTATTTCCAATTTTCATAGCCCAATAATTCAATTAGTCTTAAATTTATTTATGTTTTATTTTTTGCATTCCAATTTAAGGGCTAATGCCTATTCTCTTTCTCAATAAATCTATCATGTTAAAAAATTTAAAACATAATAAAAATTGCTTTTATATTAGATGTCAAGAAAACATTTGATAAAATGTCCCAAAGAAAGTTCTATTATATGAAACACAAACAAAAGCAATTTAAAACAAAATCAAAATTAAAATTGATTTTTCTTTTAAATCTAAGAACCACATATCACCCAAACTATATTACTACACTTTTTTAAACCAAAAACAAAAATGATCTACTTTTCGTTTTTATAAAATTGATTTTTGTTCAATTAAAAAACACCATATTATTAAAAAATAAAAAACGGTAAAAGTTAGAAAAAAAATATTTATATATATTTAAAATTTATTTTGTCAATTTTTATTCATTCATTTATTACAAGTAAAAATTAAATTCCTTTGTTGTCATATTAATTTTGACTTCGTATAAATTATTAGGATTTATTATGCCGTGGGTGTAAATTTCAAAAAAGTTTAGTTTTTCAGTTATAGTTATACCGTTTTAAGTAATTGTATCTAAAATTATTTAAGTAATACATATATATATTTTTGGTTAAAACATTAATGTGTCATGAATTTTTTTGGGTGGCAATAGAACCACCCTTTAAAAAGTAATAATATCTCTTAACATTTTCGTCAATTTAAACCCCAATACATAATCAGAAAACCGATATTTATTTCCCTTCTTGGATTACTGACAATACATTCATTAGTTTCTGTGGATGTCTTAATTCACAATAAAACAAAACCTTTTGAGAGCCAACACACTCTGCTTTGCAAGCTGCGTAAACTTGGTCGTGTGGTGTCTACTCTACAGAAGATTGGTTACCAAGGCAACCATATATCCAGTGGATGCCTAATTGTTGAAGCACACCCTCAAACAATCATCGATTTAAGACTTCAACCACATCATTCTAGGGTCACTAGAAGACACTGTGATCCACCATCTAGTAGTACAATTGAAATTTTGGTACACATCACAGAACAAATTTATGATTAACAGGATGTACTATAATATATACAAAACACGACAGTCAGGACAGCTTCCCCAGAACATTTGTGTCGTATTTCAGCTTCAACAATCCACAATCATGAATCAGACAAGGACATGGATGGACGGGGTAGTCGCTTAGCAATTTCCTGCCAAAGTAGAACAATGTTGTCAGTTCCAGATTGCATAGAATTCTTGAATTGACAACATGTAGAGAAGAATATACATTCCAAGCACGACTGCTCTGCCAATTTAGATACTGTTGGGGTTTACAGCAAAATATGATAGTGTTGTTGCTTATAGCAAAAATAATAATGTTGGTGCTTACAGCAAAATATATCATATTTTGCACGTTCTTCTAGTATTCAAATGATTCACTACCATTATGTGAATAATTTGTATAAATCGTGTCTGGTCACTATGAAAACGCTAGCAGAAAGTCCACGAATCATGAAAATCAATACAGGAAAAAGCAATCAAAGTTTGAATCTTCACATAATGGCAAACACTCAGTATATAAAAGTCGGTTTGAGTAGGCCTCAACAATTCACAAAATAAATAAACTATAATGAAAGAAGTTGTCAACCACAACAGAAATAATAAGAAAAGCATTTATAATATATACCACGGACTAAAAGATCAATTCAAGACAGATGCTAATCGGCAAGAGAAAACTGAAAGCAAAACTAACAGTCTTCTCCTTCAATAAGAACTGGATTGGAAGTTTCCTGTTTCATGATATATTCAGAATGTAATTTAAGAAACTCATATAGCATCAACACTTTGTTAATGGTCCCAAATAACAAGAGAAGATGACATAGAGCTTACTATCAACAACTGCATAATTTAAGATGCTCATAGTCATCCTTACTCCATCCAAAAAAAAAAAAAAAGCTCATTGCCATCAAGTTCAAAGCCCAAATCATGACGACCATATATCAGATATTTAAAAATAATCAATTTATTAAAAATCTAAGTGATAAAAGCATCAGCCTAAGCTATAAATAGAGTTCAGAATTATAACAGTTATACTTGCTACTACAATGATGATACACAATAAGAAAACATGAGTAAGAAATACCTCAAACAGTTGATTTATGTTATCTGCAGTCTTAGCAGATGTCTCAATAAAGAACATCCCATTCTTCTCTGCATAATCAATCCCATCCTTCAAAAAGCAAGAATGTAAAATCATAGATGATAAACGACGATTTCACAGATATAGGGATTTAAATTAGAAAATAAATGAAACAACAGACACAAAAATAATACATTCACAGACTTGACACTCACCTGCACTGGTACTTCCCGATTCTCTTGAAGATCAGCCTTATTACCAACTAAAGCCAAGACTATATCAGGGCTCCCATGTTTTTGTAGCTCCTGTTAGATGCTAAAATTCATCACATCTTTTAAGTGAGATAATAGCAAGTTGCATCTAAATTAACTTGACACTAATGGGATCCATCACTCAAGACAGCATGCATTAAACTTTTGATTAAGCATAATAGCAACACCATGGAGCAATTATCTCATTTTTATTGTATAGTCTCTGACCCCCATCCACAAAGAAGAGGGAGGCGAGAGCATGTTAGAATTGGGACTCATGATGAAGAAATATTTATGAGCAATTATGTAATTTTTAATTTTATAATCTCCAGAGAAAGAGAGAGTTAGAGTGTGCGTGTGTATGTGAATGTGTCTGCTCTTAACTTCTGAGCAATCATTTGAACTCTAATTTAATCTATATCTCCCACCACCATCCTCAGAGGAGAGGGTGAAAATGTGCAAAAACACTCAAAAATATATCACACGCAAACAGAAAACATTGTAAAATGTAATCGTATGATATTCATGAACTCAGTCCAGCTTTCTGTGCAAGCAGCATAGAAGATAAAAATGATTTCATTGAAAATCCATTTAATAGGAAATAGAAAGAGAAATGAAAAACTGTTGCAATCAAGAGAAAACTACCTTAACCCAATACTGTGCCTTGGTGAATGACTCTAGACTTGTTATATCATACACAATAACCGCTACTGCTGCCCCTCTATAGTATAATGGTGCCAGTGCAGCATATCTGACCAAAAAAAAAAAAAAAAAAAAACACTACAGTATGAGATTTCCTATAAATCTATAACTTCAGTGACATGTCTGCCTAGTGGAGGGTCCAAAATACCTTTCTTGACCAGCTGTGTCCCATATTTCAAACTTAACTGTAGTAGAATCTTGCAAAGCTATTGTCTGTGATAAGAACGAAGCTCCAACAGTTACCTGAAATTAAATCAAACATATATATGTAAGTTTATCATGATACAACTGCAAGTGCCAGTAACAGCGCATGAAGACATTCACGTCCGGCAAAATAAAAAGGTATTATGTGTAGTGTTGTCAAAAGCTCATTGTACACTTAACATGAAGTTCCCCAAGAGCTGTAAGAGGCTAAGAGCAAAGCATTAAATGAAGTGCAGACTAACAAATCAAATTGCACATCTTTTATTTTATAAATAAGAAATAAACTCACATAAGAAAAAAAAATGTATGAAGGGGAGTATGAAGTTAAGAAATAAATATTACTTGTATTGATGGAAAGAACCTAGATTTCTTTGCCATGTCTACTATACACGGTTTAAGGATAAAATAGCTTCATCTTTTACATGCATTATGTAAAAAGTTAAACTACTGGATTAATGCACGTGGAATGGCTGAGATTCCATCAGACAAGAGTCATTTCCAATAAATATTAATTATTCAAGTCAAAACTCATCTGAACCACTGAAAGAACTTTCATCTAGGATCTAAAAATTGTGGTGTAATTATTGTAAAAAGGGGTCACCATTGTAAACTGTCCAATTCCACATTCCAAATCCAACCTTGTTTCTGTTAACACATTGGACTCTTTATTTAACCACATAATTACTATAATAACCTTTTTCTGTTACAGGAAATTTACAGAATCGCAATGTCAAAACTTAGGATTTCTATTAACTAATAGTAAGGATACCCAGCCATAGGAATTTTAATTGAATTTATCCACTCATGATTCATTTACGATTACATAGTTACACAAAACATGTGCTATTTCCAAAATCAAGAAGCCCTATTTTAGAAGTTCTGAACGGGGAACAAGAACTAACTAAGCCTAACAGAATGGTTTAAGCAAACTGTAGAGGACCAAAAGTCTTCCTTAGAGCCAAAAAGGGCCATGGTCCCTGCTGGCTCACAAAAGTGATTTACAAAGTATCTATGTGTTTGTGATTCATCCCTTGAAATATAGTGTTCCCCTAATTATAAATTTTTCACAAATTGGCCCTTCTAAATGTTTAGTGCTGGTTCTGACCCTGTGTAGAGAGCAACAACATGATCCTTACCTTAGATGTTGGGTCAAACTGGCCACGAACAAACCGAAGAACTATACAACTTTTTCCAACACCTGAATCACCTAATAACACCAGCTGCACACAGCAAATGAACGCAATGTTAATCACATCAAGTAAAACGATGAAAATTATTACTAGTGTGCTGCAGAAAACAAAAGAGAAGAAAGGATGTGTGGGGAGAAACAACCATCACCCAAGCCATTAATCTTTGCATATTTTGTTTGATACTTATGTTTCTAATATTGATTATCACTATATATATATATATATATATTTTTAATGTTATGGATGATTTTCTATATTAGGGGTTATTACTATTATTATTTTATTTTTTCGTCATTTCAAATTGAGGTGACCGCCTCATCTTGCCAAGGCTTGATTGCTTCATCTTGTCTCGCCTCGCCTTTCGTCTTTTAAAACATTGATCAAAGTTAGGGAATCCATCGAGAGTTTGACTATTGGAGCACTCAAGATGGATGAGGTGATCAATCTAGGAGAGCTCTATGGAGATAAAAGCGGGCTTAAATTTATTGATGAGAACACAACTCCTTCAACCAACAAGACTAGCTTTGTGAAAGGTTCACCCAATCAAGCTCCCAAGAAGAAGAAAGGTATGTACAAAACCTTCACTTTTACATGTCATTATTGTGGTGTCAAAGGAAATATAAAGCCTAGATGTTATAGGTATCTTAATATGATTAATAATGGAATGCATATTAATAGGAGACAAGTTTCTAAGGCAAAGAGATGTTAATGTTTCTAATGAGAAGAACTTGTATGTTCCTATGTACAAAACGGTGTGGGTTTAAGAAATCAGATTGAATGATTTCTACATTTATATAAATGATATCTCTGATGTTAAGAACATGAACAAGAAAATGAACTTGAAACAACGATCTACACCTAAGGTTAAAGTTAACTTGGTTCGGTCCAGTTCAATGGCTTTGAATCCACTAAGCAATGTGAATTAATTTGTTTAAATTTAATTCATGCATTGGATGTTATATTTGTGTGATTAAAACCTTTGAACTGTTTGTGTTATTGGCCGGTTTTGTAAGTAAATAACTGACTTCTTTCTAGAGTGAATTTTGAAAAGTGACTGCATTGACCTTTAGAATTTTTCAATATGAATCCAACCATATAAGATTCGCAGAAATCAGAATTGTGGTTAGGGAGATACAATCAATTTACTACACTAAGGTCAGATAAGAAATTCTAGTTAGATTTGAATACGAAGACTGATTGCGACCTCCAAAATCACTTGGAAAGAATTTGTGAATGAAAGTTGTTTATCTATATGTCTAGTTTCTACTATTAAATTTCAGATCAAAAGGTTCTAGGAGATATAGACAAAATATTGAACTGTGATCAAATATTTGATCTGCTGAAATTCATCTCTGTTTTCCTTTTGCTTGAAATTATCAAACATCATGATTATTTTGATAATCGCATTGAAGCTATTGATTATTGATTGAACATAAGTTTGACAATGCTTGATTCATAAATAGCTTTAATATTTCACATACTAAGGTTCTTTAGATATATATGCTTGTTCATGTCTTAACTGTGTGAGCATTAATTAAGTTGTGTAATTGTTTGATAATTGAAATCATGATTAGTGTTTGTCATGCTCAACTTGTCTGACACTAATAGTTTATTAGAAACACTGTTCACAAAAGGGGCTACCTTATGAATTTGTGAAGCTACATATGTTGGAAAGAGCTACCTTCATAAATGTCTGAAAGCCATCATGAAAGGTTATTTGTTTAGAAATTAGTATCAAGAGTTGAAAAAGAAATATATATATATATATATAAAGTATGTGATTTTGGGGAGCAAAAATCATTACTTCAATGTACTTAAAATTTAAATGAAATAAAGTACCACTAAGATGAAAAGAATCAAATAAATAAACGAGATGAAAGGAAAAGAAAGAATGAAAAAGAAAGACATGCACGCACAAGCTTTGAAAGGTCTATTTTCGTCAAATCATTGTACGAGATATGAATCAAAATCTTTGAGATAAATTTGATAATTAATTGCTATGATTTGATTAATCTCATTCATTATGTGCATGATATGTTTTGCATCTCTTGAGCATTAACACAGACACACCAACTTGAAGCTTGGTTGAGTTGCTCATTATCTCACTTATGTTTGGATATAATTAAGAAACTTTAGGGTGTGATTTTTAGTATTTACATGTTTTATGATTCACGCTTTAGAGATGAAATTAAATGAAATTATTTTCAATTGGTATCAATCTAATAGTTTCTAAATGAATGCATTAGTGTCATGTGATTTACTTCTTTAAATTCAATTTAAGTAGTTTGATCCATATTTTTACAAAGTTGATATCCTTGTTTGCATGGCATGCATGAATGCAGTTATGACGTCTTTTTAATTCTTCTCTATTTCTTGATACCTTGATCCTTGCCTTTGGTTCAGATTGCTGGATTATAGGTTCACATGAATCAAGGGTTGGATGGAGAGGATGATTCCCATTGTCAAAAAACAAAGCACAATAATCTTGTATGGGAGAGCTAAGGAGGACGGCCAAGGGAGGTTATTATGCTTGCTTACGCGTTTTCTTTGAATGAATGTTGCCATGACAAGGTGACATGAATTTTATGACAATGTATCAAAGACTAATTGATAAAAAATTGTAGATTTCCAATGTGTGTTCAAATTGAAGCCAATGTTTGATTTAAGTTTTCCTATTCAAATACAATTTGGAGCCAAAACGACTTAGTAAATTTTTTTTTGCTACACCATCTTCTCCTATAAATAAACAAGCATTTCTTCATTTTTCTCAGCTATTTGTTTTCTCTCTTTGAGTGCAAGATGGGGAATAGCAGTATAAGTTTTAAATGCAAGAGAGTTGAGAGACAAGAGTCATCTAGAGAAGCTACTCAAGTTCCCTCCAACTAGTTTATCTATTCCAAAACCCAAGAGATCTATGAAAAGCTTAGCAATAAATCTTTTACGGTTGAGAAAAGGATCAATCTAAAGGAGATTTATGATCAAGAGATTCATGATTTGGTAAACAACTAGAGATGGCATCAACTTGAAGAGCCAAGAACTCTTGTACATGGTATGTCAATTTAAAGGCATTCAGTTCTCTTTGTGGTCATATCGTTCATGTTCATGGCAAAGATGTCTCATATTCTCTCTCAATCAATGTTCTTATTGGGCTCCGATCAAGTTTACGTGACAAATATGAAGATTTCATACCATGCAAGGAAACCATTGCAAATGTTCTTTGTGATGGTGAAACTGAATGGCTTGAAGGTGTGGAGTATGTACATTATTACGAGCTAACATAGGAGGCCAAACTTTGGTTTCAATGGATGAGCTCTAATCTTGATCCTTTGTCTCACACTCGTGTCCTTCACAAGCATCATGAGAGGCTTTTGTATGTGATTATGACGCCTACTATTGAGATGAACGTTGGGTTGATTCACAATAATCTTTTGACGGGTGTTTCAAACAAGAAAATCGCAAGACTTCCTCTTCCGGGCTTGGTGACACAACTTGGTTTGAAAGTGGGTGTTCCAAATGAGGAAATTGATGTCAAGATGTTGATTTCTAAGCTGTTCGATCAAGCCAGCGTGAATTCATTCAAGATCATTGAAGATCAACAAACAGATGAAGAGGTCAGATAAGAGAAAGGTGAAGAAGAAGAAGAAAAACAAGAGCAAGAACAACAACTCAGCCCATAATGCTAAACATAATGAATGAAATTCATAATATCAAGGGTCATATTGTCCGTCAAGATGGAAGGATGGACATGCTTCATAACTGGGTAGGTCGCATTGAGTATGACGTGAGTTACCTTAAGAATTGTTATCACCATGAAGATGTTCCTTAAAGAAGTTCATCGACCCAGCTTGTACATAACTTTTCTTATGCTGTTTCTCGTGTTTTTCGATTTTTTTAATGTTTTTTTCTTAGGCTGTTTTGTTCTTCTCCCTTAATTTTCAATGTATTTATCCTTTGTATCTTTCTCAACAAAAAGGGTGAGAATTTAAAGGGGGTAAGGCTTTAGGGGAGGAATTTTTATTTTATTTATTTTTAAAATTAGAGTTGTTATGAGTTCATTAATGTGGTTGTTCTACTTAATGAACTAATGTTTACTATTTCTTGCTCTTGATTTTGGTTGTTTACTTTTCATATTTTGATGTTTGAGCTTTAAAATTTCAGCCACAACAACACACAAACAACACTATAGTCTAAGAGATTTTATATTGTAATTTTCATTGCTAAGGTTTTGTCTTGAAATAGCCAGAAAGGGAGATTGTAAAATTCCATGATTTGTAATTGGCTTAAATAAGATTAGGATTTCATAAATTGGATAAATTAGAAATGTAATTAGCTAATAGGGTTCATGTTATGATGCAATTAAAACTTTCTTATCCTTGATTTCTAATTGGACTTATTTCCTAAAACATTTATATTTTAAAATCCTAAATTAACAACGTTTTTAATTGGTTTCCAACTCTCATAGACTACATTATAATAAATAGGGGTCTTTAAATCAAAAAATTGGTGGCTATTAAGAATTGCTTTGTGTTTAATTTTGAGATTTGTTGAAAACTTTTTATGAGAGTTTAGATTTTTGAAGTCTGGATTTTTTGAGAGTTAAGGCATACATCGCATCTAGACATACGTAAGGTGTCGTGATCAAGCATTTTACTTAAATTGCATACATAATTCAGTAAGTTTGAGTGTGTACATCAATCGATTTGTTTGAGATCAACTTGTGATCTTGCTTCCCAAAGAGAAGTGGAGACAATTCGTCAAGCTTGTGTAACCAATCAAGAAAGCAAATTCGAGATGACCATGGCAGTTTTAAAGGGTAGAGGGACTTGTCGTTCCAAGTTTGTAAGAGCAAGACAAGGTGACTACTGTTAGGTAGAGAGAGACTGGATTTCTACGCAAGGGGTGCTATGAGAGAAATTTGTAATCCATCTAATAATGGTGAGGTTTTGTTCGAACGTCTAAAGAGGGTTCTTTAGTGCCGTGATTTTTCCCATTAGATTTCCACCAAAAAAGTCATTGTGCATGGCTTCTCTTTTCCTTCTACCTTCCTCTATATTTGCTTTAATTTTCTGCTGTACATAACAAGAAGATAAAGAAAAATAATAATTAACCTACTCACCTCCTCTAGGTTGTTTATTATGATTGCTAGGGCCATTCAACAGCTTAAGAGTGTAGATGCATAGCAATTGCTTTGCATATATGCAGAAAACCAAAGCATAACTTATGAAAGAGCCAGTGGATCATTAAATTTCTATCTTTCTGATAAATTTCAGATTCGTAAACTTTGCCACCAATGAATTTCTTACTTTATTGCTCTTAAAAATAGGGAAAAAAAATAGTGGAGTTAAGTGATGTGCACGTATAATGGATTCAAAGTATGAGCAATATATAAATGAACAATTTTTCTTTCAGTACATTAAATGCCAAGATATCACTTGCCATAAGAAACAGGCAGTAAATGCCATAGGGTCACCATATAATTTGGAATCCAATGTGCACATGTGGAACAAATCCACATAATCTAGTTTCTGCTAATTAGGTAATCTACAAAAAGCCTACTCAATTTGGCTGTCTGAATACCAGAAACAGCTTGAGCAGACCTTTCCCTGTGAGCAAAACTACCATATAGATTTCAAGCAGAAATTACAAATACAGTTACTACCCTCTGCATATTCTAAAGCTTAGTCCAAGTATCAATGGAATCACAAAAAAGCTTGGCCCAACTGCAAACCAAGTAAAGGTCTCATATACAGAATGTCAATATAGCTCTACCATTAACAATAAAGAAGTTATCTTATCACAAGCCTCTTATTTGTAAGAAATGTGAAAAAACTCCAGAAATTCCTCATAATCATGACACTAACATCCTCTACAAAGCCATAATTTCCACTTAGCTGATCCTAACAACTAAGCACCAATCTACCATCAAAACTGTAAACGCCATTATGGCGATAAATTCCAAACACCATCCATCATTGGAATCTTAGGCCATCCTGTTCAAGGCCATGAACAACCATACTTGCTAAAATTCCTAAAAATCTTGGTTCCATGGTATTTAATTCTATTCTAGAAATGTGACAAATGGAGCACATTGCAGCAACATTAGAGAAGAGCTCCATCAGCAAACTTTCATATATTTGCACAAACATTTTCTCATTACAATTTCTTCCTGGTGACATCGGATTTCAATTTTCTTAAAAGAAAACAATAAAAAAAAAAAAAGCCTACTTCAAAAATATAGTAACAAATAAATACATGAAGAAAAAACATATCAATGAAAAGAACACTTTAGATACCAGGAATTACCTTAACACGAAGATTCTTCGCATCAGGTGCCCCACCATTCTCTAAATTGTTAAGTCCACCAGAACTTCCGGAACTCCTATCTACCAATACCGAAAACACGAAATCAACTTAAAATTCCCAGACGGGTCACTTATGCCAAGCTTATTATTAACAATCCAAACCCAATTGGAGAAAAAAAAAACTACCCTAAATCTCAACAACAATCCCTTTAACAAAAAAACCAATTTCACATATTCTCAATCGAATCAAACAATTTTGAGCTGATACAACTGCATTCAACAAAATCCCTAAATGGGTCACCAAATCACAGCTTCAAACCTATAACCAAACCAAATTTACAAAAGGCCAAATACCCAATCACAAATTCTACATCAAATCCAATAATTTGGAGGTGAAAAACCAAATTTAACAAGTATTCAATATTCATAGGGGACTTGTTATGTATTTGTGTACCTGGAAAAGAAGCAGCGCAACCCATGAGGCCTGTATAATAATATTATGTGAACAAGTGCGTATATGTATATTACGAGTGGCAAGTGAAGATGGAGACGGAGATGGTGTTTGATGCCGATATTTATTTGTTTGTCTGTTTGCTGTTAGTGTTTGTTAATGGCTGGAAACAATCCAATTTTCAGGACTTCTACTTCATACATATTCTGTAAAGGGATATTTCTAACAAGCCCCTGAAAAGCAAAATAATAAATAAATACTCCAATTTTTTAAAATATTAGGTAAACTACCTCCTACCGTTAAAATCCGTACAAATCGTTAGAGATTTCCATCTACAATTGTTAAAAGTCCAAAATGCCCTCAATTTTGATAAGTTGATGAGAGAGATATTATGAAAAAACCCCCTGAAAAGTAAAATAATTGGAAACACCCCCCCCCCCCCCCTCCCTTTCCCCCAAACTGAGGGCATTTTAGACTTTTAATAATTGTGGATGAAATCTCTAACGATTTGTACGGATTTTAACGATGTGGGGGTAGTTTACCTAATATTTTAAAAAGTGGGGGGTAGTGTACCTAATATTTTAAAAAGTGGAGGTATTTTCTTATTATTTTGCTTCTCAGAGAGTTTTTTACAAATATCCCTTCTGTAAATAACCCACAAATGGGAAACAAAGTCTTAAGGCCCGTTTGGTAGATAGAATTGAATTGGATTATTTTTAAGAAATTAGATTATTTAGTACTATATTATGTTTGATGAAGTTGAGGTCGAATTAAAAATAATATTGACTGTTATTAGGTATAACATGGGATTAGATAAAAAATTATATTTTATATTTGATTTTGAAATAATTGAATTTAATATTTAAATATAAATAATATTTTTATTGGTGTTTAACTTGCAGACCGACTCTCTCTTCTCCACCACCAACTCTTTCTTCTCCACCACCTTTCCCAATCTTCTCCATTTGTGGTCGCCACAACTTCTTTTTCTTTTTCAACAAAGCGTGTGATCCAATGGTGAATTTTGAAGAGGGAGAGAACTTCAAACATAGTGTGTGAACTTTGAAGAAAGAGAGAATTAGTGGTCAATGATGATGCAACCAATGAACAAATGACAACTCGAGGGTTGATGATGGGAGTTGTTATGCCCATTTTCACGACACAGGTAAATGGGCTGCTGGAAGCCCAAAAGATGAATACAGTAGCGAAAGGCCCAAAGAGCCTAATCTTTAGGTCGCAATGACGAGCTCGCTAAACCCTTAAGCTCGCGCTTATGACAAATCTGTTTTAGTGCACGTCCTGGCTCGCACCCCGTGTCAGACTTACTTTGATGCATCCTCAACTCGTGTCCACGTCTAAGTCCGTCTCATTACATCTTCAGCTCGCATAAGTGAACATATTGGATTAATGAGCTCACGCCAAGTAGTGTCTTGAGAAGCCAATGCTAGATCGTCTTGATTTCCTGATTTCACGTTGATCCAATCTCTATAGTTCCCGAAAGACATTTAATACAATGACGACTGTGCATTTAATGCGAAGAAGACTTTACCTGAAACATTTAATGCAAGCATAGACATGTAAGAATGATTAGTATAGTAACAATAAATGTAGTATGGTCTGAGTCAGATTAGTTGAGAATAATGATGATTTTTAGCGTGTAAAACACTCAATTGTCATTCCCATTCTTTATAAATAGGGGGGGTGTTCATTGTAAAAAATAAGTTAACATTAGTATTGCCATCATTCTGCTAAAATATATTTAGAGTGATCCGTGGACGTAGGCACATTTGCCAAACTACGTAAAAATTCTTGTCTTTGCATTCTTCCTCCTCCCATTCTCTTGTTATTAATTGTTTCTTTATCATCACCCATCTACCTCAGCCAACATTTAATCGTCTTCATTGCCACTTACCAACCTTAAACCATATTAATTATCATTTATTATCAGAATCGCAGTTTGGGCCTTTGGATCTCCAAGTCGACTAATTCTGAATGTCGACAATTTTTGGTGTTAGAAAGAGGGCCCAACTACGACTTAGCAACCCTTTCTCCTTGACTACTTGCGTTTTAACAAACCGTAATGGCTAGGATAAGAACAACTAGGAGTGTTGGTGTGGTGGATGAGCAACCTGAGGGTCAGGAGGACCAGCAAAGCACCCTGCCCTCTAGGGAAGATACTGCTCAAGAGTGCAATAATGCCAACAAGCCTTAGAAGATACAGTGAGACAATTGACTGAAGCAGTTAGGGCGTTGACAGAAGCTCAAACCCAAGTTGCGAAAAGACGCGTGAAGGTTGCGCCCCCTAGAAAAGCTCGCCAGCAGCCCGTAGATGAAGTCCCAACTCCGGAAGGGGGAGCTGGTAGGAAAAGGCTGCGATCTGAAGAGTTAGTCCGCTTCTCAAGCTTGAATCTGAGAAAGGATGGACGGCACGCTCAAGAAAGGGAAACCACGCCTCACCCCGTAGACTTGAAAGTGAGGGTGAATCGTGATGGTAGCTAGCATATAGAAGTTAGTCGTGGGCACGAGCTCGCTCGCGAGTATCGCGGTGGTTATGAACACGAGCCATAAAGAGACTCGTGATAGGTAGAAAATTTTGATTGGATACGCAGGTCGCGAGATCGCCATTCAGGTGAACAGGAAAGCATCAGTAGGCGGAGCCACACCAAGCGATATGAGCCACAGGGTCCAACGGTGGAAGAATTACTACACAGGGTCCAGTAGTTAAAGGCCCGACCTGGACCCCGGAGTCAAGAAGAACAGAATGATGAGAGGGTCTCATTTACAAGGGAAATTGAGCAGAGCCTTTACCCCCCAAGTTTAAACTCGCAAACATTCCACCCTATAATGGAAGAAGTGACCTTTATGACCATCTGGATGCGTTCAACTTACAAATGGACCTCTAGACAAGCAACTCATTGGTCAAATGCCGAGTCTTCTCGGCCACCTTGGGGGACACCTCACGAACTTGGTTTAAAAGCCTCCCAACTCGCAGTATAGGAAGCTAGAAGGAGTGTCAACAAAAGTTTCTTAATTAGTACAAGACCCTAAGAAGGCAACTAGCGGCTCCATGCCACCTCGCTATGATATTCCAAACATAGAATGAGTCCCTAAAAGATTACATTGCTCGATTTAGGGATGAGGTGAGCAATGTCGAAGCGCCTTCAGATGAGAGCATCTTGACCGCGATTTCAGCAAGGCTTAGAAAAGATGGAAAGCTTTATGAGAGTATCTACAAGTCCTTAGTTAAAGACCTGAGTGAATTCTACGAGTGGGCTGCCAATGAGGTAAGGTGGGAGGAAGCTTTTGGACCAAAGAAGTTCAATAATCAACGAGGTGAAACAAGTAGTTCCCACCAAAGGAAAAGGAAAGGTCACGACGAGCAGAGAAATCGCTTTGCCAATGTAGTGGCAAAGCGAGTTAGGCCAGAGCCAAGAAGAGAGTGACCTCAGCATCAAGGTCGATATGGAAGCTACAACGTCCTGTCAGACACGCAGGATCAGATCTTTACCACGGAAAGAAGCAGAGAGAATTTCGAAAAGCCCAACCTCACAGGTATCCCAAGCAGGCTTCGAAATCCAAGGAAGTTCTGTGCCTATCACAACGAAATTGGGCACAATACTTAGATTATTGGCAGCTGAAAGACGTCATTGAAGACCTGATCAGACGAGGTCACTTGAGGGAGTATGTAATGCGACCTACAGGTCAACGACCTTAACAACAACGTCCTCAACCGCAACATCAGTAGCCAGCACAACAGTAGTCCGAGCGAGCTCCTGAACAAGAACATGAACCCACGGTAAAAACCATATTTACCATTCATGGTGGTCTCCATATCACAGGTACATCTAACAAGTTGCACAAGAGATGTGTATGAGAGGCTAACCATGCCTTGCTCGCAAGTCATAGCAGATTAGAAGGACCTGCGAAGAAAGAAAGAGTGACCTCGGATGACATCATGTTCACCAAAGAAAATGTAAGGGGTGTATGTTAGCCCCATAACGATGCACTAGTCATCCAAGCTAAGATTAGCAACACGGAAGTGCGACGGATCATGATAGACATTGGGAGCTCGGTCAACGTGATGTACAGAGACATTTTTGACTAAATGGGGTTGGGAATAAAACAGTTGATGCCTTCCCCGGAGCCTCTTTACGACTTTATTAGAGATGTTGGGACATCAGTGGGCCAGATTAGATTACCACTCACTCTCGGGGAATCAAGTCGCCAGGCCACCGTGCTAGCAGACTTCTTGATCATAGATTGCCTTTCAACGTATAATGTGGTCCTAGGGTGGCCATCGATGAACAATTTGGATATGGTCACCTCCACCAAAACGCTCACGGTCAAATTCCCAACTCCTAATGGGATAGGATGTGTTTGAGGAGAACAACATTTGACCAGACGCTGTTATGAGGACGCTGTGAAAATGGGGGTTAAGGAAAAAAGGTAAATGTGGTTTCAGGCGACGAGCCACGAGCTGTGACCGAGAAAGGAATGAGTCATGACCTCGACCCCTACGAGGTGGACGCTGACTGAGCTACTGGACCAATCGAAGAACTGGAGGATGTGCAGGTTAGCGAGCCAGACCTTGAGAGATGTTTGAAGTTGGGATGAGAACTAGCTCCAAGGGTCAGGACCAAGCTCACTGACTTTCTTAAAGGCGAACCTGGACATTTTTGCATGGAATCATGAAGACATGGTAGGGATAGATCCTAAAGTTATGTGTCACAAGTTGAACATTGATCCTCACCACAAGCCAGTTCGTCAAAAGAGAAGGCCAATGACACCGGAGCAGTACGCCGCCTTGAAGGAGAAGATGGAGAAACTGTTAGCCAACAAATCCATCCGCGAGGCCTACTATCCCATCTGGGTTGCCAAACTGGTCCTCGTTAAAAAGAAGAATAGAAAATGGAGGACTTGCATTGACTTCACCGATTTGAATAAGGCATGCCCAAAAGACAACTTCCCATTGCCAAGAATTGACCAACTCGTGGATGCAACAGCCAGTCACCAACTTCTGAGTTTCATGGATACTTACTCGGGATATAATCAGATTTCAATGAGCCTAGAAGACGAGGAGCATGCCTCGTTTGTCACAGATCGAGGCCTATACTGTTATAAGGTGGTGCCCTTTGGACTGAAGAATGTAGAGGCAACTTACCAACACCTGGTCAACTCGATGTTTTAAGAACAGATTGGGAAGACCATGGAGGTATACATGGATGATATGTTGGCAAAGTTTAAGCAAATGGCCGATCATGTCCACAACCTGAATAACACTTCCAAATTCAAAGGAATTACCAGATGAAGCTGAACCCACTTAAGTGTGCTTTTGGGGTAGCATCTAGTAAGTTCCTTGGCTTCATGGTAAACAGCAGAGGAATTGAGGCCAACCCTGAAAAGATCAGAGCGTTGATCGAGATGAGATCCCCAACTCAGGTTAAGGATGTACAAAGCCTCAATGGTTAGGTCGCAGCCCTCAACAGGTTCATTTTTAAGGCCACTGACAAATGTATCCCCTTCTTCGATGCACTGAGGAAGGTGAAAAATTTGGAATGGACCGAGCAATGCGAGGTGGCATTCCAGCAGCTAAAAGAGTATATGGGCCGAACTCCCCTCTTGTCTAAGCCAAAAGAAGGAGAGAAGCTCATATTGTATTTAGGAGTATCTTAGCAAGCTTTGAGTGCCGCCTTGGTGAAGGAAGAAGAGAAAATGCAGCTACCTATGTATTACATCAGTAAAAGGCTGGTTGATGCGGAGACTAGGTACTCGCAGATGGAGAAGTTAAATATTGCTTGGTAATCGCATCAAAAAAGTTGTGTCCATACTTTCAAGCTCACTAGATCAAAATCCTCACGCAGTACTCGCTCAAGGAGGTTTTTCAAAAGTCAGATACCTTGGATCGATTGCTCAAGTGGGCCGTAGAGCTTGTACAGTTTGACATCGATTACAAGCTCAGAACGGCGGTTAAGGCCCAGGCCCTAGCGGACTTCATTGTTGAATTCACAAGACCTGCAGAAGAATAAGCTGAGTCCTCAGATGGCCCGACCTGGGAGTTGTATGTGGATGGGTCCTCCAATGAACATAAGTCTGGGGCTGAAGTGTTGTTGATTAGTCCTGAAGGTCACAAGATCCTGCACTATGAGGTTTGGATTCCAGGCCACCAATAATGAAGTAAAATACAAGGCGCTGCTCGCTGGACTCCGCCTGGTGAAGGAAGTGCGAGCTAAACAAATATGAGTTTTCAGTGATTCTCAGCTCATGGTGTGCCACATTTGAGGGGAGTACCAGACAAGGGGACTTAAGATGACTGATTATCTCCAGAAGGCAAATGAGTTGTTGCGAACTTTCCAAAGGTTCGAAGTGAATCAGATCCCGCGAGCTCAGAACTCTTACGTAGATGCACTAGCTCGCTTGGCTACCACCTAAGACGTGGATTTCTTGGGAGACATCCCAGTGGAGTTTTTGCTAGCCTCGAGCATAGAAAGGAGAGAAGCGGTAATGACCATAAATGTCCACCCCAGCTCGTGGATGAGTCCAATACCGAGCTATTTACAAGGGGGAAAACTGCCAAACAACAAGCTGGAGGCACGCCGTCTGCAAGCTAGATCAATTCGCTGTTGTATTTATGATGACATGCTATATAAAAAAGGCTTTTCGGCTCCACTTCTGCGATGCATCGATGGCCAAAATTGTGAGGTTGTACTAAAGGAGATACATGCCAGCCATTGTGGTAATCATGTTGGGGGGCTATCTTTAGCTTAAAAAGTACTCCCGTAAGGGTTTTATTGGGTGACCATGAAGCGAGATGCCACCAACTTGGTTAAGAAATGTGACAAGTGCTAGAGGTTCGCTAAAGTCCCGTGAGCTTTACCAACTTACCTTCAACAAATGGTGAGCCGTGACCCTTTACGATCTGGGGAATGAACCTGATCGGACCTCTGCCAACAGCTTGCGGAAGGTGTAAACACATAGTGGTTGCCGTAGATTATTTCACCAAGTAGGCTGAAGCCAAAGAATTAGCAGAGATCTCAACTATGAAGATAGAAAAATTTGTGTCGAACAATATCATCTGCAGATTCGGAGTTTCTCAGCAGCTTGTGATAGATAATGGGACCCAGTTCACTAGCGATCAGTTTATCAATTTCTGTAATAATCTCGGGATCGTGAAGAGCTTCTTGGCCATAGCTGGAGGCAAAGAAATGAGCCTGGGTAGATGAACTGCATAAGGTACTTTGGGCCTATAGAACGACAGTTCGTAGCTCCACTGGCAAACCCTATTCTCTATGGTGTATGGGTTTGAAGCAATGATCCTTGAGGAGTTCGAGGTTATCAACCAGTGAAGAGCTACATTCCGATCTGAAGACAATGATTAACTGTTCACTACAAACTTGGATCTACTCAAGGAAGCAAGGGAGGAAGCTCGTATGAGGGTCGCGGTTTTCCAACAAAAGGGTCACCAGATACTACAACAAAAAAGCCCGAGTTCGGAGCTATAAGGCTGGCGACCTAGTCCTGTGTCTAATCCTCTCAGCAGCTCGTAAGGCTAGTGACAGAATGCTCGATCTAAACTGGGAAGGTCCTTGCATCATCAAAGAGAACTTGGGGAATAGAGCTTATCACTTAGGCAGTATAGACGGATCTGAACTTTCACGTGCTTGGAACATGGAGCACCTCCGTCCCTACTATATTTAAACTGTCAGCTCGTTCTTAAACTTTTGTATTATTCATTTTAATGATTATTAGTGAATTGATTTAACTTGTTTTGCTGTTGTCTGTAATGTGTTCAATACAGAAAGCAAGCTAACCCATTGAGTAAAATTTATTATAGTAAAGAGCCACAACTGTAATATGCTCTCCCGGAATCCAAGTAAACCTTTAAAGCTTAGCTCTAAGTACGGAATAGTAAAATATTAAAGTATTTGAATTCAGATAAATAATTAAATTTTTATAAGATTTTCGGATGGTTTGAGGGATGGTCTACAATTTCGAAATCTAAAATTTATAAAAATGAACGGACCCAGACAATTAATCGAATATTAATGAAGTTTTCGAATTTTAAATTAGACTTCAATAAAATTTTCATATGGATCCGAGAGGATTCCAAATTCAAAAAGAGACTTTTAGGAGCTTGCATGGATGCATGAGATTGAAAGGAGTGGCAAAATAAGGAGAGTTAAAATGTGCATGCGTGCCAAGTGTTAATCAAACAAGATGGAATGGTGTCAAGTGTCTTCACAATATATTATTAAATAAAAGTAAGAAATGATTAAAAGAAAGCATTTCAAATTTTTTAATACTTTCCATGCTAGTGCACGACCATGACCGTCATTTACTTTCACATTATTATTTTGCACGGTCACACTTTGTCCTCTCAAACTCTCACTTGGCCTCTCAACTCTCTCAATCTCACTCTCACGATCACTCAAAGCTTTCTCATCTTTCAAACTCATCTCTCATTTCACACACACATCTCTCACAAAGCTCTCAAACTCTTGATCCTAACTCAAGGAAACAAAACAAGAAGCAAGAAGCAAGAATCAAAGTGATTCAAGTACAAAAGAGTCACGGCCAAGCAATAACCATGGTGGCTGAACACATGCATGGATGGTTGATAGTGTTTTTGAAGGAGTAAAGCACATGCAAGAGGTTTGGAGCTTATTTGGAAGTGTTTCTAGCGATTTCGGAAATTGAGTTTTAGTTTTCGAAGAATTTCGTTAAGTTTCCGAAAAGATATATGTAAATGCATGATTGGGTTTCAGGATATATCACCTCATTAGTGCAGAGGTTGGTTTGTGGATGATTTTAGTGTTGGATGGATTTCGAAAACGAAAATGCATGTGTTCTAGTTTCGGCCATGGAAAGGATATTGTGGTTTGGTGTGATTTTTGATGAGTTTGACATGTTTTGGATGTGTTATGTTTGTGTTGAATGTGTTTTGATGTGTGAAATGAGTTGGAAAAATAATTTTAGGGAGAGGATAGCATTCGGCCTCAAGGGTTATTTTGGTCCATAAAAATTGTTTAAGTTGGTTTATGTGATTTTAGGGAATATTTGAATGTTAGCATAAGCTCAGAAATAAAAAACGAAATCATTGGATGTAAATCGGTTATTTTGCGATTTTAGATTTCGAAATAGTTCAGAAGTGATTATTTCGTTGAGTGATCCGTTGAATTGTCATGTTTATAGATTCGAACAAGCAGTAATATTCGTATTATAGTCTGAAAATTCGATTGCGGATATTGTGTAGGATTTTCGGAGACGAATAAAGAGGATTTCCCGTTGTTAGAAAAAGTTAGCCAGCTAGGGAATTCAGGTGAATGTCACAACAAAAAGGTTTTGAATTGTTAGTATTTCTATTTATATGGTATTTGTATGTTCATATATATTTATGCTGTTATGGATTGTAAATTGATTTTTATATGATAAACGAGTTTTTCGAACGAGAATCAAATTGCATGAATTACTAAAAGTTTTCATGAAATATGAGTTTTGAAATGATGAATATGTATTTGAAATGATTTATAGCATATGGTACATATATATGTATATTATGTGATTTCTGGTATCGGTAGAATACCCAAAAGTGATGTGGGATTCCGCTTGGGAGATGATATGGGATTCCACTCCCTATAGGGTACAATTTAAGCCAGCTTACTACTTGAGACGATGTAGGATTCCGCTCTGTAGCGAGGGATGATTCCGCTACGTGATACCAGATACGTATGGCCTGAGACGATATGGGATTCTGCTTCGCTATATGGCATGGCCTGAGACGATGTGGGATTCGCTCCGCCATGCATTAGTGTGTTAGTATCGTATGATTCGAAAGTGATAGTGAATGACATGTTTAAAATACAAAGCTTTTCAAAAAGAAAATCACTATCACTAATAGATTATATGTATGAAATGAGAAATTGAATATGAGATTACACGTTTACTCACAATTAAGTATTTGAAAAACATGAAATTGTGATTGGGGAATTAAATATTGGCTTTTCAAATTATTACAGCATTTATGTGAGTTTATGATACATATGAGAAATGTAAATGAATATTCCTGCATTGAAATGTTTCGGGTTCTCGATATATATGCATTTATATTTTACAGCATGACTTTGTTTATGAAATGAGATTACAAAATGTTTTTAAGGAGGACATTTTAGTAATGTTTTGAATAGAAACTAATAACACACATTGAGTGATTTATACTCACCCTAGTTTTGTTGTTTTCTTAAAATAAAAACCTCACAAAATCAGGTACAGGTGCAGGTGACCAGACAGTAATGATCTCTCACCAGGAGTAGTGACACGTATCGTCGGGTGTAGCTGTGATATCTTATTGCTTTAATGTATGATACTTAGTTTTTGAACATACAACTGTTTTTAAAGTTTTTGAACATACAGCTGTTTTTAAACTATATGTAAATATAAATTTTATACTTGAGTTTTATGTATATATTTGATCATGCATACCGTGTTTTAGAAATATAAATGAAGAAAAAATTTTGGCAGAGTTTAGTCCTGAAAATGGCGAAAGTAAAGGATGAAAGTGAAAGGACACCAGATTTATATAGGCGCGAGCCTCTAATCCCAGCCGTTCGATTTGGCAGTAGTGTAACCACTATAGATCTGACGGTTCAGTGCGAGCTTCAGTCTTTTGTCATCACATGCTGTCAGTTACAAGACGTGCACATTAAATGCGTGTGGCCCGAGATGTGCTTATGGTACCGATGCCTGAACAGACATCACGTGTCAAAAGTAACGGGTCGGCAGTTGAAACGACGTCTCCCGAGGTCATAAATAGTTATTTGAAGTAGCATGTTAAGCTCACAGTCCTTAGATCGCACTGAAAGCTGGGGGGCTAGTGTTATGCTAGTTTTCACGACACAGGCAAATGAGCTGCTGAAAGCCTAAAAGATGAGTACAGTAGCGAGGCCCAAAGAGCTCAGTCTTTAAGTCGCAATGACGAGCTCGTTGAACCCTTAAGCTCGCGTTTATGGCAAATCTATTTTGGTGCACGTTCCAGCTCGTACTTGTGTCGGACTTACTTTGATGCATCCTCAGCTCGTTGTTGGGTTTTATGCCCTAAGAGCTTGTAATTATGTAAACGGTTTTAATAAATAATAATAAAATATTCATTTTATTCAATTTATATATTTTGCAAAAATTATATATGTCATGAGAAACATCCTTGATTACTGATGTATTTTCAAACTAAGTATATAAGTGTTATATACAAGCGGATTTAGTTTGAGAGAAGTAATCTAAAGAGTCCGTAGAAAACAAACGAAGCTGGGTACTTTGTTTGTGGTAAATCTACAGTTGCGGTCCATTTTGTATTCGGTACAATAGTTTTATCCGAGACTATTCATGTAGTGACATGGAAATGGAGGCACCTTATATAATAAAGATTATATAGGACTGGACCACGATAAATATGAGTTTCTAATTAATATCCGTTAAACTTAGAGATTTATATTTATCGACTAGATGATCATATATGAATTGATCTTAATCCTGAGTGTATTATGGACTCCTGCTTGTTGAGTTATGTCCTTTGATTTACATGGGTGAGATCGATATAGATGCTCGATCAATAACTTCGTACTTTGGGGATATGATTTAGTAAGTAGTTGGGAACATTCTATACAATAGTGGAATCCACTCCTTCTTGCGAGAAGTAGAGAAATAGTTCTCTTAAGGGTTGATTCAGGTCTTGAACAATAAGAGCGCTCAACTTTCTGTTCATATGTAAACGGAAAGATAAATTCATAAGTTGTTATGAATATATTGTTCATTAGAGAATCAATGGTACTTAAGGATCAAGATATAATTAGAGGGGTATAATGGACATTATGACCTAGCTCTAATTATGAACTATTTGTGGAGGGTCAAATCATATGTAGTGATTATATCAATGGACACTGAAAATTTCAGATTGTATAAAAACATCTATAGTTTTGAGAGTGCAATCTTAGGTTTTTAGTGGAGTAACTCTAAGATTAATAATAGTGAATTATTTAATTAAAGAGTTTAATTAATAATTCCGATATTATTGGAGCTCAAAACTATAGGTCCATCGGGTCCCCTTGATAGCTCATTTCACTATAAGAAACGAGTATATAGAATATTGTAATTGGATCGTCCAATTATAGTTGTTACATAAGTAGCAAAATATGTGTTCACTTGGTATTTGAATAATATTGATTATTCAAATTATTAATTAGTTAATTATTAATTATGAATTAATAATTATTTAATTAATTTTATAAGAGGTCTTGAATTCAATTCTTAGTTGTGACCGAGTATAAATTAATTATGAATTAATTATAGGCCACAAGTATGATTACAAAATATAACATGAATTAATTGTGAATTAATTATGTTATATGGGCAAAAGTTTAATTTTAATAAACTTGGGGTTTAATATTAATTTTGATTAATTAAAACCCTAATTGGTTGCCTATAAATAGAAAAGAAATAGTATTCTTTTCCTAACAGAAGTTATATTTAGGTTTTGTTTTACGTTATTTGAAACAAAAACCTATTCTCACCTCTTACATATATTGTTTGTTCTTTTGAGAAAAGAAATCAATAGAAAGTGAGCACAATTCTATATAATTGTGCCCACTCACTTGTTTCTTGGTGTAGAGTCATATCAAGGAAGGCAAGGTGGTGAGCAATCCACAGAAATCAATACAAAAGGTACAAGATTCGATCTTTATTTAGTTTTATTATTTTATTTCATTGTTTTATGGATCTAGGGTTCTTGAGTTTTCTAAAAATTTTTAAAACTCAAAGTTCCGCAAATCTTTATTTTATAAAAACAATTGTTGTTTTTTCCCTTCAATTGGTATCAGAGCCTAGGTTCCAATAAAACAGTGATTTTAAAATAATATGTTTTGTATTGATTTGTATGTCATTGAGTAGGCACTATTATTTATTTGATTTGATTATGATATGATATATTTTGTATTCATGTTTGATGAATGGGGATTGCATGGTATGATCGTTAATTGTATGGTTCTTTGGTTATTTTAATTTGATTAAAATTGTAAGCCGTTTGTGGTAATTATTGTTGTAATTCATAGTTTTAGGGTTTTTATATTTTCCGTGAATTGGCTGCTGATTTGGGCGAAAATATTGTGATTGAAACGTATGTTTTTTATCTAGTTAATTATTCAGATCGGTGCGCTGGTTTTGAACCAGTGTGCATATTAGATAAGCAAGAGACGGCGAACGAATGCAACGAACATGTACCTGTAGTGCATGTGGTGCACGACAGACCAGGTGCATGATTGGGTGCTCTGGTTGTGAACCAGTTTACTGTCCAATTCGATTGTGCGACTAGATATGGGCTGGTGGTTGCGTTTATACAGACCAGTATGACTAGTTTGTAAAAAGCCGAATGTGCGCTGCTAAGAGTATGTCATGAGTATGTGATGCACAAATAGTGTGACAATAGTTTTGGCAGTACATGTGATGTACTGAAAACTGTGGACAAACATTGATTACTCAGCACGAGTTATTAGTGTAATGTATTGAAAAGTAAAATTGTTGCACTGACAAAATTGAAATCGTTTTGTACGTCGTGCACAAAAGACAAAACATAAAAAATTACAATTGTTGTATTTGTTTATGTGTCATGCATAAAAGTCAAAGAAGAATGCAATTGTACTGCATGTTTATGCGTGAAAGTAAATGCATTGCACACTTGTGCTTGCAACACATGGGCATTATGTGCATATGATGTTGATGCACATGTTTGTTTGTGCATTGTGCAGGGTTATGCTTATGCATACACAGTGCATGATGCACTTGTTTGTTTGTGCATTGTGCACAAAACCGTGCATGCTTATGCACTGTAAATTATGCTCTTGTTTGTTTGTGCATTGTGCACAAAACCATGCATGCAACATTGATTGCACAACTTATATGTGATGGCACTCTACAATTAAAAGTGTTTTTGTTGTACACAGTGCATATTTAATGTGTTGCATGCTTAAGTATCTAAATATTTAACAATCACATGAATAAATATATTTATTGGGTTTAAAAATCAAGAAATGGGCTTCTAACCCAATCATTTTGATGGATGATCTTGATTATTAAATTGGATTTAATTTTAAACCCAAGAGAGCCCAAGAAGACCTTGAAGACTATGAAGACTACAAGTGAAGGCCAAGGAATGCCTTGGTTAATTTATGTAATCTTGAAATTAGATTTAGGTTGTTAAAACCAAAGAACCCGGTCATACACATGTTGTTTATTTAAATTATTTATCATGCGATGATTGAATAATTTGTTGATAACATAACCATGCATAAAATATGTCATATAGAATAGAAAGTGCCTACTCACTGCATTATAACATGACATGCATCATATGTATTATTTTATTTTACTATTAAATTGTTTATTAGTATAAATAGTAGAATAATACATAGAATGCCTCTTAAATAATTTGAATTGATTTTAATGGAAAATCATAGGTTTCAAATTAGAAATATGTTTTCAATAATTGGCATTCATAATGTGGATTAGATTTTAATTAGTTAAAATCTGGTAACTTCATACTAAATCTAGTCTTTATAATTTTGATTATTTAGATTAGATTTATAAATTGAATTAGATTTTTAAGTGTTAAAAATTCGGTAATTCATTAAGTGTTAATAAGTTATGAACTTTTGTAACTCATAAATTCTTAGTAATTTAGATTATCTTTTTAGCCGTTAATAATCTAAGATGATTACTAGGAATTTTTAATAGAAAACCCTAATCCTAAAATAGTGAGTGGGAGAGGGATATATGACAATATATCCTGCGGTCTCCATCATTAGTTCAACACCGTGAAACTTAAAGGCGCCTCGAGACGGCTTTGTTATCGTCCCCCTACGGGTGGTGTCCATTTAAGTTGATCAAGGTTGACTTCCTAATGGATAGGATTCCTAGATGTATCTTGGGATTGACCTACCCTACGGCGGCAATTCTCGAGTTAAGTCAATGAAATCCGAAATGATGGGTTACACTCATAAAGGAAATAATTAATTGTTAATTATTTTCCTGACCGAAAAACGGTAGTTAAATAATATAGGAATAAGAGTTATTTTGTTATATTATTTAATTGAGAATGTCTCAGTTTAACATACAAATATTTGACCTACCCTACGGCGGCACTTATTTGTGGAATGTTAGATTATCGTGGCATAGTAATTATTTTTAGGGTATTTTCTAATTCATTATTCGTGTATCATGCATCACGTTTAATTTTATGCCAAAGTCACATGATATTGATTTTTGCAAAATGATATTAAATGTCTTGTATTTTATTTATTTTCAGCAATGGTATCTCCGTTGATTTCTATTTTAGCTAATGATAAGCTTAATGGGAAAAATTATGTCAAATGGAAAAGTAACATGAACGCAGTCCTGGTCTGTGAAGACCTTAAATTTGTCACGACTCAGCCTTGTCCTCCCCAACCAGCAGAAAATGCTGCACACGCTGTGCGCGAGGCCTATGAGAAATGGGTCAAAGCTGATGAAAAGGGCTCCAAGGCCACCAAGCCTAAAGGAAAATGTTTCCATTGTGGTGTTGATGGGCATTGGAAGAGGAACTGTCCTAAGTACCTCAAGGAGCTCGAAGAGAAGAAGATGAAAAGTAAATGTGATTTACTAGTCATTGAATCTTGTTTAGTGGAGGATGATTCATCCCCTTGGATAATTGATTCAGGAGCCACTAATCATGTTTGTTCTTTTTTGCAATTGATTGATTCATATAGGCAGCTTGATGAGGGTGAGTTCAACATGCGAGTCGGGACTGGGGAAGTCGTTTCAGCAAAGGCAGTGGGAGAAGTTAGACTTAGTTTTAATAATAATTGTTTTATTGCATTGAACAATGTTTATTTTATTCCAAGTTTTAAGAGAAATTTGATTTCTGTATCTAAACTTTTGGAATTTAATTATTCTGTTTCTTTTTATAATAAATCTGTTATTATTTCTAGAAATGGATTAAATATTTGTTCAGGGATGCAAGAAAATGATTTATATGTGTTAAGACCGTTAATGCATAAACCACTGCTTAATACTGAAATGTTTAAGGTTGAAAAACCAAAAACAAAACGACAAAAGATTTCTCAAAACGATGACACATATCTTTGGCATCTAAGACTTGGTCATATTAACCTTGATAGATTAAACAGACTTGTAAAGAGCGGACATTTAAATGAGTTAAAGATCGGTACTTTACCTGTTTGTGAATCATGTCTAGAAGGTAAAATGACCAAAAGACCTTTTACTGGAAAAAGGCTTAGAGCTAAGGAACCGTTAGAGCTTATACATTCGGACATCTGCGGTCCTATGAATGTTAAAGCTAGAGGCGGTTATGAATATTTCGTCACTTTTATTGATGATTATTCAAGATATGGGTATGTTTACCTAATGCAACGAAAGTCAGAAACTTTTGAAAAGTTCAAAGAATTTCGAGCTGAAGTTGAAAATCAATTAGGTAAAACATTGAAATCTCTACGATCAGATCGTGGAGGCGAGTATCTCGATACAGAGTTTGAGGATTACTTGCTTGAGCATGGGATTCTATCCCAATTGACTGCTCCTGGAACACCCCAGCAGAATGGTGTTGCAGAAAGGAGAAATCGGACCCTTTTGGACATGGTGAGATCTATGTTTAGTTTCTCATCATTACCTAGTTCATTTTGGGGATATGCATTGCAAACTGCAATGTATATTTTGAATGTTGTACCATCTAAGTCAGTTCCAAAGACACCTTTAGAGTTGTGGAAAGACCGTAAAACTAGTTTACGACATTTTCGCATATGGGGGTGTCCAGCACATGTGCTGAAGAACAAGACTGGGAAGCTGGAACCACGTTCAAAAGTTTGCCTATTTGTAGGTTATCCCAAAGAAACTAGGGGCGGTCTCTTTTATAGTCCTGAAGAAAACAAAGTGTTTGTATCGACAAACGCTATTTTTCTTGAAGAGAACTATATGAGAGATTACAAACCTCGAAGTAAAGTTGTACTTGAGGAGTTACTTCCCGGGTCAAATAGTACCCCGTCAACAACAGTTGTTGACAAAGACATAATTCAGACCACTTCTGAACGTCAGACAGATTCTCATCAGAATCATCTACCATCTCGTCGTAGTGGGAGGGTTATTAGACCACCAGTTCGTTACAGAGAGATTGGAGAGGCACAAATCGCTATCTCCGATGAGAGTGTAGATGATCCATTGACATATCAAGATGCAATGGAGGATTCTGATAAGGAGGAATGGCTTAAAGCAATGAATCTTGAGATGGAGTCTATGTACTCTAACTCAGTCTGGGAACTTGTGGATCAACCAGATGGGATAAAACCTATAGGTTGTAAGTGGATCTACAAGAGGAAGAGAGGAGTGGATGGAAAGGTAGAGACCTTTAAAGCTAGACTAGTGGCAAAGGGTTATACCCAGAAAGAGGGAGTTGACTATGAGGAAACTTTCTCGCCAGTAGCTATGCTTAAGTCCATTCGGATTCTTCTATCCATTGCCGCATGTCTCAACTATGAGATTTGGCAAATGGACGTCAAGACTGCATTTTTAAATGGTAGTCTTGATGAAAGTATCTATATGGTGCAACCAGAGGGATTCGTATCCCAAGGTCAAGAGCAAAAGGTTTGCAAGTTGCAAAGGTCCATTTATGGACTTAAGCAAGCATCTCGATCTTGGAATATAAGGTTTGATACTTCGATCAATCTTATGGTTTTGAGCAAAATATTGATGAACCTTGTGTATACAAAAGGATTATCGATAAGAAAGTGGTTTTCCTTGTACTTTACGTTGATGATATTTTACTCATTGGGAATGATATAGGAGTATTGTCAGATGTAAAGAGCTGGCTCGCTAGCCAATTCCAAATGAAAGATTTGGGAGAGGCCAGTTATGTCCTTGGGATCCAAATAATACGAGATCGCAAGAACAAACTGTTAGCGCTGTCTCAGGCATCGTATATCGATAAGATTCTTATGCGATTTTCGATGCAGAACTCTAAGAAAGGGCTTTTACCTTTTCGTCATGGAGTTCATTTGTCTAAGGAACAGTGTCCTAAGACACCTCAAGAAATTGAGGATATGAGACGGATTCCCTATGCCTCTGCAGTAGGCAGTCTCATGTATGCTATGTTATGCACGAGACCGGATATATGCTATTCGGTGGGAATAGTTAGTCGTTATCAATCTAATCCAGGATTTGATCATTGGGTGGCTGTAAAGCATATTCTTAAGTATCTTCGGAGAACGAGAAACTATATGCTAGTGTATTCTGGAGAGGATTTGATCTCATTAGGATATACAGATTCTGATTTTCAATCGGATAAGGATTCTAGAAAATCCACGTCCGGATCAGTATTTACTCTCGGTAGTGGAGCCATTGTATGGAGGAGTGTTAAGCAATCTTGCATTGCTGACTCCACTATGGAAGCTGAATATGTAGCAGCTTGTGAAGCAGCTAAAGAAGCGGTATGGCTACGTAAATTCTTGACTGATCTGGAAGTTGTTCCAGATATGGATAAACCACTCACCCTTTATTGTGATAATAGTGGTGCAGTGGCTAATTCCAAAGAACCAAGAAGCCACAAGCGAGGGAAGCATATAGAAAGGAAATATCATCTTATTAGGGAGATTGTACAAAGAGGAGATACAAATGTGATGAAGATTGCATCACAAGACAACCTTGCTGATCCGTTTACCAAGACCTTAACGGCTAAAGTGTTTGAAGGTCATCTAGAGGGTCTAGGATTACGAGATATGTCCCATCTGCTCTAGGGCAAGTGGGAGATTGTTGGGTTTTATGCCCTAAGAGCTTGTAATTATGTAAACGGTTTTAATAAATAATAATAAAATATTCATTTTATTCAATTTATATATTTTGCAAAAATTATATATGTCATGAGAAACATCCTTGATTACTGATGTATTTTCAAACTAAGTATATAAGTGTTATATACAAGCGGATTTAGTTTGAGAGAAGTAATCTAAAGAGTCCGTAGAAAACAAACGAAGCTGGGTACTTTGTTTGTGGTAAATCTACAGTTGCGGTCCATTTTGTATTCGGTACAATAGTTTTATCCGAGACTATTCATGTAGTGACATGGAAATGGAGGCACCTTATATAATAAAGATTATATAGGACTGGACCACGATAAATATGAGTTTCTAATTAATATCCGTTAAACTTAGAGATTTATATTTATCGACTAGATGATCATATATGAATTGATCTTAATCCTGAGTGTATTATGGACTCCTGCTTGTTGAGTTATGTCCTTTGATTTACATGGGTGAGATCGATATAGATGCTCGATCAATAACTTCGTACTTTGGGGATATGATTTAGTAAGTAGTTGGGAACATTCTATACAATAGTGGAATCCACTCCTTCTTGCGAGAAGTAGAGAAATAGTTCTCTTAAGGGTTGATTCAGGTCTTGAACAATAAGAGCGCTCAACTTTCTGTTCATATGTAAACGGAAAGATAAATTCATAAGTTGTTATGAATATATTGTTCATTAGAGAATCAATGGTACTTAAGGATCAAGATATAATTAGAGGGGTATAATGGACATTATGACCTAGCTCTAATTATGAACTATTTGTGGAGGGTCAAATCATATGTAGTGATTATATCAATGGACACTGAAAATTTCAGATTGTATAAAAACATCTATAGTTTTGAGAGTGCAATCTTAGGTTTTTAGTGGAGTAACTCTAAGATTAATAATAGTGAATTATTTAATTAAAGAATTTAATTAATAATTCCGATATTATTGGAGCTCAAAACTATAGGTCCATCGGGTCCCCTTGATAGCTCATTTCACTATAAGAAACGTGTATATAGAATATTGTAATTGGATCGTCCAATTATAGTTGTTACATAAGTAGCAAAATATGTGTTCACTTGGTATTTGAATAATATTGATTATTCAAATTATTAATTAGTTAATTATTAATTATGAATTAATAATTATTTAATTAATTTTATAAGAGGTCTTGAATTCAATTCTTAGTTGTGACCGAGTATAAATTAATTATGAATTAATTATAGGCCACAAGTATGATTACAAAATATAACATGAATTAATTGTGAATTAATTATGTTATATGGGCAAAAGTTTAATTTTAATAAACTTGGGGTTTAATATTAATTTTGATTAATTAAAACCCTAATTGGTTGCCTATAAATAGAAAAGAAATAGTATTCTTTTCCTAACAGAAGTTATATTTAGGTTTTGTTTTACGTTATTTGAAACAAAAACCTATTCTCACCTCTTACATATATTGTTTGTTCTTTTGAGAAAAGAAATCAATAGAAAGTGAGCACAATTCTATATAATTGTGCCCACTCACTTGTTTCTTGGTGTAGAGTCATATCAAGGAAGGCAAGGTGGTGAGCAATCCACAGAAATCAATACAAAAGGTACAAGATTCGATCTTTATTTAGTTTTATTATTTTATTTCATTGTTTTATGGATCTAGGGTTCTTGAGTTTTCTAAAAATTTTTAAAACTCAAAGTTCCGCAAATCTTTATTTTATAAAAACAATTGTTGTTTTTTCCATTCACTCGTGTCCACGTCTAAGTTCGTCTCATTACATCTTCAGCTCGCATAAGTGAACATATCAGATTGATTAGCTCGCGCCAAATAGTGTCTTGAGAAGCCAGTGTCAGATCGTCCTGATTTCCTGATTTCATGTCGACTCGATCTCTATAGCTCCCGAGAGACATTTAATGCGGTGACGGCTGTGTATTTAATACAGAGAAGACTTTATCTGAAGCATTTAATGCAAGCATGAACATATAAGAATGATTAGTGTAGTAGCAATAAATCCAGTATGGTCTGAGTTAGATTAGTTGAGAATAATGATGATTTTTAGCATGTAAAACACTCAATTGTCACTCCCCTTCTCTATAAATAGGGGGGATGTTCATTATAAAAAACAAGTCAATATTAGTATTACTGTCACTTTGCTAAAATATATTCAGAGTGATTCATGGACGTAGGCATACTTGCCGAACCACGTTAAAATTCTTGTCTTTGCATTCTTCCTCCCCCTTTTCTCTTGTTATTAATTGTTTCTTTACCATCACCTATCTACCTCAGCCAACATTTAATTGTCTTCATTGCCACTTACCAACCTTAAACCATATTAATTATCATTTATTATCAGAATCACAATCTGAGCCTTTGGATCTCTAGGTCGATTGATTCTGAACGTCGATAGGAGTAAAAAAGGAGTAACAAACGGCGACGGCAAGAGAAAAGAGTGACAAACGGGGTAGAGATAGAAATGACATTTTTTTTTTTTAACAGTCCTATAGCTTTGGGACCAATTGAGACATGGGATTGGATTTTATCCAATCCCATATATACTCTAAACACTAAATTGGACTGAAATTAAGCTAATTTTAGTCTAATCTGACACTCTAAACAAGGCTTAAATATATTATTTGACATTGGATGATATTGTTTTTTAAAGATTAAATAATTTCTTTTATATTCATCTTTTTTAATGATTTAAAATAGTTAATAATAATGCAATATTTAAAAAGGGATGATCCCAAAAAATTGTTTGATGTTTGCCTGCACCGCATTTCCACCATGAACTCTCCATCATCATTATCAATCTTTAACCTCTCAACATTCACTGAACCAACAGTCATGGACCAACCATGGACTCTTAGCATCAACTAGCCATGGACAATCTTCAAACCACCACACATAATCATCATCAATTCCACTATTAACAACAAACACCATCTATCACCATACCTCAACATGGCAACAACAACATAAAACACAACAACAACATAAAAGGGGGAAAAATAAAAAAACAACAACGAACAACAAATTGGTGGTTTTGATTGAGCCCGAGAATTGGTGGTCTCCAATGGTCAAGATCCACTATGCCAAAACCATTTACTATTGTTATTGAACCCACTATCTCGGTCAGATAGAGAGACAGAGAGAGAGCGATAGTTGAGAGGAAAAAATAGATTTTTATTATATATTTTTCATTTTTCATTTTTAAATAAAAATACCTTGATTCTTTATTTAGATTTTTAATATTTTAATTAATTTTTCATTGCATTTATCTTTTTGTCTCAGGAATCAAATGGTTAACCAAGTCAACCCAACATAATTTGTGATTGTCAGGGGCATTGTCATCTTTTCATATGCTTCTATGAGGTATTTTGAGTATTTTTATTAACGTCAGATGATATTTCAAATAAAAATAAAACCATAAGGGACAAAAAGGAGATATAGATAAACTATGCATGGTTGTTTGGGATAATCCCATTCTCGACAATAAATTAAAAAAATAATAATAAATTAAACTTTTAATGATTTAAAATACTTCAAAATAATAAAATAAATTTAAGAGCAAAATGCACAAAACCCATCCTAAGGTAAGACTTTAAACATGTGAAAATGAAAACTTTGGTTATGTAACAAGTTAGCCTCTCGCCGTTAGTGCTTGTTAGTCTATGTTTGTTTGATGAAAGGTAATTTTGTTGATTTGCTAAGGGAAATTGCCTTAAAAAGGCTATGACATGTCATGTCACATTAATTGCAAATACGATTTTTTGAATAAAAAATAATAACAAGGAAATTGTAGGGAAAATTAAAAGAATAATAACTCTTTTTCCTTCTCTTTTCTTCTTGTCACAAAGTCTCTCTCTCTCTCTCTACCTTCTTTCTCTCCATTCTCTCTTTTTCTCGTCGATTTCCCCCTTTTTCAATTTTCTCATTTAGGACAAACCTATCATTGATTGGAATTGATAGGACCCAACCTAGACTCTCTCTGACCTTTTATATGGAGGGTCCCGTCGGACACCCCAACAGACTTCTCTCAATCCAACTTGTCGGAATGGAGAGATCTGTTGAGCGAACCCCTTATTCTTTCCCGATTTTCTTAACTTACTTCAAGTGTATTCTTTACTTTTGAAAATAAGTTGGGTGGTTAAAATTTTTTGCAATTTCATTTTAAAATGATTTTATAAAAATTTCGGCAGCATAACGGCTGCATTTTGAAGGTTTCCAAAATTTTTACCTGCAATAAAACACATTTCGACTATATTTCAATTTCCACCCAACTTCTTTATCCACAAACATGCATTGTCATCACACTTTTCTCAATCAATATGCATGAACTCATACTAGAAAGTACATATATATCATACGTGAAAATTCCTGACAATATACAAGCATATTTACATATGTACAAATCCAAAATGCAAGATGTCATAGGTATAATATAATACAAGTGTGTTTCCATGATTAGTATGTTCAATCCATGTACAAAATTTACACAAGCATATTTCGTGACTTGCCCACCTATATACATATGAAATGAAAATCGCGTCTTCCATTGTCCTACGACAGCACCCAATAGAATATATAACTATATAATAAGTAAATATGTTAGTGACAGAAAATAATATAACATAATTATACACTAGTGTAACAACTTATAAACTTATTTAACCTTAGAAACTTCGAAATTTTTAAGTTTTCTTTCTAAAATCCCATGTATAACCTTAAGATACTCTAAACATCACGGGCGATTCTACTAATGCCAATGTGAAGCTACTGAGGTATCTCGACCACTATGATACGAAATTTACTGCATTGCAACTAGGGTAAAAAATCTCGTATCTGAGCAACTACAATGCGGAATTTTTTGCATCACAATTGTAGTGCTATAACTCTGGGCGACTACAGCGGAATGTACTGCATCGCAATGTAGTACCAAACTATGAAACTAAACAACTACGTGCGGAATTATTTGCGTTGCAACGTGGTGCTATATATTCTAGGAAAACTGAGCAACTACGGACGGAATTTTTTGCATCGTCATATAGTGCTAATTACTCTATAAACTGAGCAACTACGGACGAAATTTTCTACATTGTCACGTAGCGCTAAATCTTATATGATCTAAGGTATATACATGAGTTTCAAAACTAAATTCACTAAGTGCAAAAGCACAAAACTACTTGTTTTCGAAAATCTAAAAATTTTCTTGATTCCATGTAAAATCTTTTACTCAACTTAAACTTGTATTTACAATTCATTTTACAAAACCTGAAAACAACACAAGTATAATAGAAATTGAAATTAAAATACAAGTAACGTAAGCGATGTAACACTTACCTCGATTTCCAAGCATACTAGAGAACCTCACGGAAGCTCATTTGCCCCGCTAGTTTGTGCATCACCTGCACCACATGTTCTTATTTAAAATATACTACAATGTGCTACATAACTGTACACATTGTTTTTAAACTTTAAAAATTCATTACAATGCACCTTTTGACTATAACTTTCTTTACTAACTTCTAACTTAACCGAGACTTCCTAATTTCAATTTTTTTGCAAAATTTTCAATTATACATCTTTAGGAACATTCTCATGCAGTCCGTATAATTTTCAGAGGTCCGGAACGAAAAGTCAAAATTTTGGACCCCCTATAACAGAACAGTGCACACAACCCATTCTATGGGCTGTTTCACCTCCGTTTTTGCTTGGACTATCTTCTTATCTCTCATTAGGTCCCCTGTAAAATAGTTTCGAAAAATCCTAAGTATTGAGGAGTGAAACCTAGGAAAAATGCCTATTTTTCTACACTTTTTTATGCGCGTTTTCGCATCGAACAAGCGACGATGTTATTTCTTTCGTATCTAAGGTTCTTTTATCTAATTATGATCAAATATATTTATTTCATGCATAAACAAATGCATTTACATAGACATCTCACGTTACGACTCTCTAAACGCAGTATTTTGGTCATAACTTGTCCAATTTTTATCGAAATCATTCCCTTCCAAAACCTATGGTTTATTATGACTCCTGGGCATGATTTGAGGTCTAGAACAACCCCAAATAAGTAAGATTAGTGCAGGTCATCACTTTCCCTTTGTTAGACTCAGGATTTTCCAAATTGCTCAAAACTACTCATTTGACAATTCTATCACTTCTATATGTTTTCCTAACCTCAAATATGCTTAGATTTAAGTTCAAATTACTCAAAACTCAAAGGTATTCTACTATCCTTCATGGCCTTGACACACACATACATACCCATCAAAGAGTAGAGCTTTTCAATTTTTACAAATTAATCTCTCTCAATCTTTTCATCAAACAACTTGTCTACTACTTGTGTGACATTTTAGTGCTTTAACTCTCACTTTAAAGTTTGTTATTCATGAACCCTAGCTTAAGATTAGCACACCAGAACATGCCATTTAAAGTTCCATAACACCCATTTAGGGTTCTACACTAGTTTTAAGTGTAAACCACCCAATACAACATACTAAAATCACATAGCTATCATCATACCCATACAACCCCAACTAACATCAAAAGTTGAGAGAAGAGATGATATCTTACCTTAATCTTGGTTGGGTTTTTGTTTTCCTAACTTAGATCAACACAAACTTTGGTTTTGGAGCCTTGGATTTGGTTGGCAAGGTTCACTTCTTCCTCCTTCCTTGGTGTGCCATCCACTTCACTCTCCCTCACTCTCTAATTTCTCACGGTCACTCTCTCCTCTCCTTCTCACGATAGCTTGATTCTTTCTTTCTCAATTTTTTCTCTAAGTGTCCAATATATATATTAGTAACATTTTCTAAAATGACAAGCCTATCCCTTGACTACTTTGGCTATCACTTATAGTTTAATTTATCTCATTCGTAATTGACTACTAACTATAATTGATAAATCCTATAGTTCTTATTTTATTTATTTTTATTTTTGGACTTAACTATATTACCACTTATAATTCATCTCTTATTTATTAAAGGACTAGTTTACCCTTTATTGACTTTTTCTTATTAAATTAGTTATTGTGTAATTCTATAACGATTGTTAACTCTCAATTTCCCGGGTTAGATTAACGTTGACTAGATTTATCATTTTAACTTCATAATCTAGCTTTTAACACTAGGAAGTTAAAAGTCGAGACTAAGGGTTTACAATTTCTTCCCCCCTTATAAAAATTTCGTCCTCGAAATTTTAAACTGCTTACTTGATTCGAATAAGTGAGGATACTGGGCACGCATATGCTTTTCAGGCTCCTAAGTAGCCTCTTCTGACCTGTGATTTCGCCATAACACCTTCACTAGCGGAATCATCTTATTACGCAGCACTTGATCTCTATGATCTAAAATATCTACGGGCTGCTCTTTATAGGTTAAGTTTTCTTTTAATTGCACCGGCTGTTCTCGCAAGATGTGCGATGGGTCTGCTATATATTTGCGAAGCATGAAGACGTGGAACACATCATGAATGTTTGCAAGCTCTGGTAGCAGTTTCAACCGATAAGCTACTTCACCCACTCTCGCCACTATTTTATACGACCCTATGTATTGTGGACTTAACTTTCCACGCTTCCCAAATCTCAAGATACCCTTCCAGGGTGAGATCCGTAGGAATACTCTGTCACCCACTTCAAACTCTAGATCTCGTCTTCGATTGTCCGCATAGCTTTTCTATCTATCACTTGCTATCTTCAACTGTTCTCTAATCACACTTATCTTCTTGGTTGTAGCTTGGACAATCTATGGGCCAATAAATCTTCTTTCACCTACTTCATCCCAGCAAAGTGGGATTCTGCACTTCCTGCCATACAACGCCTCATACGGTGTTATGCTAATACTGGCCTGATAGCTATTGTTGTAGGCAAACTCTATCAATGCTAGGTGTATATTCCAACTTCCTTTGAACTCCATTACACATGCTCTCAACATGTCTTCAAGAGTTTGGATAGTTTTCTCTGATTGGCCATCTATCTGCGGGTGAAAAGCTGTACTGAAACTCAATCTGGTGCACATGGCTTCTTGTAGCTTTGACCAGAATTGAGAAGTAAAGTGAGGATCTCTGTCTGATACAATGGACACTGGTGCACCATGTAATCTCACGATATGATCTACATATATCTCAACTAACTTTTCCAGAGAATATGTGTTCTTAATAGCAAGAAAGTGAGCGGACTTTGTCAACCTATCAACTATCACCCAAATGGCATCATGTCCGTTCTGCGTCCTAGGAAGTCCCACCACGAAATCCATCGTGATCCTTTCCCACTTCTATTCCGAGATGGACAGAGGCTGTAATAACCTTATTAGCATATGATGCTTAACTTTAATCTACTGGCAGGTTAAGCACTTAGACACGAACTCTGCTATCTCTCTCTTCATGCCTCTCCACCAGTAGTGGTCCCTTAGAGTCTGATACATCTTTGTACTCCCTGGATGCATAGCATATGCCGATGAGTGGGCTTCTTCCATGATTTCTTTCTTCAACTCTGCTACATCTGGCACACATAATCTCTGTTCCAGGACTAGTGTTCCGTCACCTCACTAGGTGAAGCTGCTTTGCTGCCTAGCCTCTATCTTGCTTCTTAGCTTCATCAAATACGGATCCTGAGTCTGCAACTCTCGGACCCGGTTTACCAATACGGGAAGAACATGAAAAGCTACTAGTAGAGCACTTGATTCTGCCATCTCCAAATTGACCCCCATCGATCTCAACTTTATTAACATCAGCAGGTATTCGACTTTTAACCAAGCTAAGAAACTAGTGAGCTTTCTACTTAATGTATCTGCTACCACGTTTGCTTTGCCCGGGTGGTACTCAATGGTGCAGTCATAATCCTTGATGAGTTCAATCCACCTTTTCTGTCTCATATTCAGCTCTTTCTGCGAGAACATATACTACAAACTTTTATGATCTGTAAAGATCCTGCAGGGTACTCCATAGAGGTAGTGCCTCCAAATCCTCAAAGCGAACACTACAGCCACTAACTCCAAGTCGTGTGTTAGGTAGTTTACTTCATGCTTCTTTAACTGTCTCAAAGCATAAGCTATCACCTTATCGTGCTGCATCAACATACAACCTAAACCTTGTCTGGAGGCATCACAATATACTGTAAATCCCTCACTTCCTGAGGGAAGTGTAAGTATTGGTGCCATAGTCAACCTCTACTTCAACTCATCGAAACTGCTCTAGCACGCCTCTGACTAGAGGAACTTCTCTTCTTTTCTTGTTAATCTGGTCAATGGAGTAGCAATCTTTGAGAAACCTTCCGCGAACTTTCTGTAATATCCAGCTAAGCCTAAGAAACTTGTAACTGCTGTCACGTTCGTGGGTGGCTTCCAATTTACTACGACTTCTATCTTCTGGGGGTCTACTGATATCCTTTCTACCGATACCACATGTCCCAGGAATGCTACTCGATCAAGCCAAAATTGACACTTGCTGAATTTCGCATAGAGCTGATGCTCTCTCAGAGTCCATAGTACGATCCTCAAGTGCTTCGCATGTTCCTCTTGACTACTTGAATACACAAGGATATCATCTATAAAGATTATCACGTACTTGTCCAGGTAGGGTCTAAAAACTTTATTCATTAAATCCATAAAAGCTGCTGGGGCATTCGTCAACCCAAACGGCATCACCAGAAACTCATAATGCCTATAGCGAGTCTTGAAAGTCGTCTTAGGAACATCTTCCCTACGTACTCTCAACTAATGATACCCCGACCTTAAATCGATCTTTGAGAATATCTTGGCTCTCTGCAGCTGGTTGAACAGATCATCGATTCTTGGCAGCGGATACTGATTCTGAATGGTGACTTTATTGAGCTACCTATAATCGATGCACAAATGGAGGCTTCCATCTTTCTTCTTAACAAAGAACATTGGTGCTCCCCACGACGATGTGCTCATCTTAACTAAGCCTTTGCTTAACAGTTCTTCCATCTGAACCTTTCAACTCTTTTAATTCTGCTGGTGCCATCCGATATGGCGCTATCGAAATGGGCTCTGTACCAAGTGCTAGCTCAATTTCGAACTCAATTTCCCTATCCGGTGGTAACCCTGGTAAGTCTTCGGGGAATACATCTGGGAACTCATTAACCACAGGAACTTCTGCTGATTGCAACTCATTGTTGCCAGCTTCTATTGCATAAACCAAGTACCCCCGGCATGCTTTACAGAGCATTTTATTGGCTTGAATCACACTCACCAAACTTGTAGAGAGTATTTTTCTTTCTCCACAAAAGATCACATCTGATTCCCTAGGCTTGTTGAACTGAACTTCTTTCCTGTAGCAATCTACGGTGGCGCGATGTGTTGACAGCTAATCCATGCCCAAAATAATGTCAAAGTCATGGATATCGAGCACTATCAAATCAGCGTCAAACTCATAACCTGCTATAATCACTTTACTTCCCATGTAAACTCTATCCCCAATAAGCGAATCGCTCGTGGGAAGTGACATTACCATGCTACACTTAATCGGTCTCAGCTCTATCCCAACTCTATCTACAAACTCCCGTGCAATAAAAGAATGAGTGGCCCCTAGATCCACCAGTACACGAGCATCAGAATCAAACAAAGAAATGGTACCTGTGACCACCTCCGGTGCTGCATCTGCCGCCTGTTGTGTCACCGTGTATACTCTCGTGGCCTGGCTACGGGTCTACCAGGCGGTGCTCGCGGTGGTAGGCTCTTGTTGGGTCCACCACTAGACGACTCTAGGCCTGTGGCTCCTCTGGTCTGGGGGCCTCCTCTCTTTGGTCCACGACCCCCACTGGTCTGTCCTTGTATTGTAGATCTAGCCTCGGTTGGGCTTGATGCGACTACGATGGGACAGTCCCGCATGAAGTGACCCTCTTATCCACACCTAAAGCATCCGGTCTTGCCCTAAAGGCACTCACCGGAGTGTGACCAGCCAAATCTGCTGCAAATAGGTAGGCTCCTCCAACTCTGCTGACTCTTGGACCCCGCAGAAGACTGAGCAGAACTCTGGCCTGTTTGGGGTCTCTGATTCTGTCGCCGACTCTCTGACCAGGTTGGCCTCTGACCGCTCTTGGCTACTTTACTGGTTCCTCCTTGTTGGCTACCTGTCCAACTTCGTTTCTGCTCGAATTTTCTTGGCTGGGGGGCAGGCTTAACACTCCGCTCAACTCTGGTAGCAGCCTCTACTAACTCCCTATATCGAGAATGTCCTGCAGAGGTCACATATGTCCTGATCTGTGGACTCAAACCAGCAGTGAACCTATTCATTTTCTGCTCTTCATTTTTACAATATACGGAACCAGGCAGACTAACTCTGAGAATTTCTTCTCGTACTCTGTCACTGTGAGGCTTCCCTGCTCAAATCTGAAGAATTCTTCAATCTTTGCGTCCTTGTAACTCTTAGGGAAGAACTTTTCTATAAACTCCTTTTTGAACTCGGACCAGAAGACTTCACCTGGGTGTGCCCTCTGATGCGCTCTTCACCAATCTTTTGCTCGATCCTTCAATAGAAAGGCGGAGAAAGTGACCATCTGATCCTCTGAACATCCCATGACTTGGAATATCTCCTCATTCGTCTCTAGCCATGATAATGCTCTCTCGGGCTCCCCGGTCCCATCGTATGGCTTAGCACCTAACTTATGGGCGTGCTCTATAGATATGCCTGTCTCCCGAGGCTGCTGGAGAGCCATTGCCAACATCTGGGCCATCTGCTCCATTTGCTTTGGAATAGGTCCTGGAGCAAGCTCTGCTCTAGACGGTCCTGACGGCTCCGGATGGGAAGAGCTAGTCGGCATATTGACAGACTCATCAACATGCTCCTTCTGCGAGGTAGGTGCCTCTGCGGCTGCCTGCCTCGTCTTAGGACGGGTACATCGCTACATAGCTATACGTGTGCTAATAGACACAAAAATCAAGGAATTCAAATATCAGTATACTAACTCAGCATGAATTAGCGTTGTAATTTCATGCAATACTTAATTTAACATCTTATCACATCATGCTTATCTTATGTAATGTAAGAAAGCATCAATTATGCAATCTTAAGGAAATGTAATGCTTACAATACTCTTATGCATGATTCATATATAATGAGCTTGACTTAATGCACAAAATAGCGCTAACTTTCTTTAAAACTCAATGCATAAAGTAGATCAAATTTTTCTTTTAAAACTCAATCTCAAATATGTCCTTTGAACTAAATCTCAAAGCTTTTGAAAACTGGGCTCTGATACCAACTTGACAGGATCCAACCCAGACTCTCCCTGACCTCTTATCTAGAGGGTCCCATCGAGCACTCCAACGGACTTCTTTAAATCCGACTTGTCGGAATAGAGAGATTCGTGAAGTGAACCCCTTGTTCTTTCCCAATTTTTTTAACTTACTTCAAATGTATTCTTTACTTTTGAAAATAAGTTGGGTGGTTAAAATTTTTTGCAATTTCATTTTAAAATGATTTTATAAAAATTTCGGCAGCATAACGGCTGCATTTTGAAGGTTTCCAAAATTTTTACCTGCAATAAAACACACTTCGACTATATTTCCATTTCCACCCAACTTCTTTATCCACAAACATGCATTATCATCACACTTTTCTCAATCAATATGCATGAACTCATACTAGAAAGTATATCTATACATCATATGTGAAAATTCCTGACAATATACAAACATATTTACATATGTACAAATCCAAAATGCAAGATGTCATAGGTATAATATAATACAAGTGTGCTTCCATGATTAGTATGTTCAATCCATGTACAAAATTTACACAAGCATATTTCGTGACTCGCCTAGCTCTATATATATGAAATGAAAATTGCGTCGTCCACCGTCCTACGACAACACCCAATAGAATATATAACTACACAACAAGTAAACATGTTAGTGCCATAAAACAATATAACATAATTATACACTAGTGTAACAACTTATAAACTTATTTAACCTTAGAAACTTCGAAATTTTTAAGTTTTCTTTCTAAAATCCCATGCATAGCCTTAAGATACTCTAAACATCATGGGTGATTCTACTAATGCCAATGTGAAGCTACTGAGGTATCTCGACCACTACGATACGGAATTTACTGTATCGCAACGTAGAGTGAAAAATCTCGTATCCGAGTAACTAAAATGCGAAATTTTTTGCATTGCAATTGTAGTGCTATAAGTCTGGCGACTACGAGCAGAATGTACTACATCGCAACGTAGTGCCAAACTATGAAACTAAAAAACTATGTGCGAAATTGTTTGCGTCGCAATGTAACGCTATATATTCTAGGAAAACTGAGTAACTATGGAAGAAATTTTCTGCGTCGTCACATAGTGCTAATTATTTTATAAACTGAGTGACTACGGACGAAATTTTTTGTATCGTCACGTAGCGCATTCACTAAGTGCAAAAGCACAAAACTACTTGTTTTCGAAAATCTAAAAATTTTCTTGATTCCATATAAAATCTTTTACTCAACTTGAACTCATATTTACAATTCATTTTACAAAACTTGAAAACAACACAAGTATAATAGAAATTGAAATTAAAATGCAAGTAACGTAAGCGATGTAACACTTACCTCGACTTCCAAGCATATTAAAGAACCTCATGGAAGCTCCTTTGCCCCGCTAGTTTGTGCATCACATGCACCACATGTTCTTATTTAAAATATACTACAATGTGCTACATAACTATACACATTGCTTTTAAACTTTAAAAATTCATTATAATTCACTTTTTGACTACAACTTCCTTTACTAACTTCTAACTTAACCGAGATTTCCTAATTTCAATTTCTTTGCAAAAATTTCAGTTATACATCCCTAGGAACACCCCCACGCAGTCCGTATAATTTTCAGAGGCCTGGAACGAAAAGTAAAAATTTTGGACCCCCTATAACAGAACAGTGCGCACGGCCCATTCTACGGGTTGTTTCACCTCCATTTTTACTTGGACCATCTTTTTATCTCTCAGTTAGGTCCTCTGTAAAATAGTTTCAAAAAATTCTAAGTATTGAGGGGTGAAACCTAGGAAAGACGCCTATTTTTCTACACTTTTTGATGCGCGTTTTTACATCGAACAAGTGAAGATGTTATTTCTCTCATATCTAAGGTTCTTTTACCTAATTTTGATCAAATATAATCATTACATGCATAAAAAAAATGCATTTACATAGACATCTCACGTTACGACTCTCTAAACGCACTATTTTGGTCATAACTTATCCAATTTTTATCGGAATCATTCCATTTCAAAACTTATGATTTACTATGACTCCTAGACATGATTTGAGGTCTAGAAAAACCCCAAATAAGTTAGATTAGTGCAGGTCATCACTGTCTCTTTGTTAGACTCGAGATTTTCCAATTTGCTCAAAACTACTCCTTTGATAATCCTATCACTTCTATATGTTTTCCAAACCTCAAATATGCTTAGATTTAAGTTCAAATTACTCAAAACTCAAAAGTATTCTACTGTCCTTCATGGCCTTGACACACACACATACCAATCAAAGAGTAGAGCTTTTCAATTTTTACAAGTCAATCTCTCTCAATCTTTTCATCAAACAACTTGTCTACTACTTGTATGATATTTTAGTGTTTTAACTCTCACTTTAAAGTTTGTTATTCATGAACCCTAGCCTAAGATTCACACACAAGAACATGCCATTTAAAGTTCCATAACACCCACTTAGGGTTTTACACTAGTTTTAAGTGTAAAACACCCAACACAACATACTAAAATCACATAGCTATCATCATACCCATACAACCCCAACTAACATCAAAATTTGAGAGAAGAGATGATATCTTACCTTAATCTTGGTTGGGTTTTTGTTTTCCTAACTTAGATCAACACAAACTTTTGTTTTGGAGCCTTGGATTTGGTTGGCAAGGTTCACTTCTTCCTCCTTCCTTGGTGTGCCGTCCACTTCACTCTCCCTCACTCTCTAATTTCTCATGGTCACTCTCTCATCTCTTTCTCACGACAGCTTGCTTCTTTCTTTCTCAATTTTTTCTCTAAGTGTCCAATATATATATTAGTAACATTTCCTAAAATGACAAGTTTGTCCCTTGACTACTTTGACTATCACTTATAGTTTAATTTATCTCATTAGTAATTGACTACTAACTATAATTGATAAATCCTATAGTTCTTATTTTATTATTTTTTTTTGGACTTAAGTATATTACCACTTATAATTCATCTCTTATTTATTAAAGGACTATTTTAACTTTCCTTGACTTTTTCTTATTAAATTAGTTATTGTGTAATTCTATAACGATCGTTAACTCTCAATTTCCCGAGTTAGATTAACGTTGACTAGATTTATCATTTTAACTTCATAATCTAGCTTCTAATATTAGGAAGTTAAAACTTGAGACTAAGGGTTTACAAGAACCTAGATGATGTTTATCTGGGTTTGAAACACTAATGAACATCATTAGCTATTGTTGTTGACAGGATCCTTCCCAGACCTTATCTAGGCTATTGTCTGGAGGATCCTGTTGGGCACTTCTATGGACTTATCGAAACCAACTCGTCGGATCGAAAAAATTCGAGAAGCGAACCCTAACTTTCTTAGCCGGTTTACTCGTTTAAAACTTAGTACTTTGGTTTTCTTTAAACTAGTTGGGAGTGATAAAATTTTTCGTAATTTTGTTTCAAATACTTTTGTAAAAACTTCAGCAACATAACGACTGCATTTTTAATAAAACCAAAATTTACCAGTAAGAAAATACACTTCAACTATAATCTCAATTCCTCCCAACTTCTTTATTCACAAACATGCCATATTCATCATTATTTTTCCACACAAGCGAACACGAACTCAAATCCAAAATATGCATATAATATATCACAAGTGGAAATGCATAGATATTCACAATCCTACAATTCAACTACAAATACTTTTACACATGTTACATATTCATTTCATAACACAATTTACATCATCATATCTCATGAGTCGCCCACCTATATATATACAAAACAAAATGTCGTCGTCTTGTCCGCGGTAGCGCTCAACGGAAAGTAAATAGGCTATACAACGAATAAACAGGTTAGTGCAACAAATCAATGTAACCTAACATGTAATAATGTAGTAAGTTACAAACTTGTTCAAGTTTTATAATTTCTTTCAAAAACCCCCATATATATCCTCGAAACATTCTAACCATCACGGGCAATTATAACTAATGCCAACGTGAAGCTTACTGAGGTATCTCTACCACTACGTTACGAAATTTACTACATCACACGTAGGGTGATAATTCTCATAACTGAGTAACTACAAAGCGGAATTTTCTGCATCGCAATAGTAGTGCTAACACTGGACGACTATGAGCGAAATTTTCTGCATCGCTACGTAGTGCCAACTATGAAATAACCAACTACGTACGAAATTATCTGCATCGCAACATAGCGCTTATATTTTCTAGGAAACTGAGCAACTACAGATGAAATTTTTTGCGTCGTCTCGTAGTGCTAATTTCTCTATACGCTGAACAACTACGGACAGAATTTTCTGCGTCGTCATATAGCGCTAAATTTCATAAACTCTTAAGGTATATACATGAGTTTTTAGAATCAACTTTTCAAGTATAAAAGCACAAAACTCTCTAGTTTTGGAACTTCTAAAAACTCTCTCATTTCAACTCCTTTTAAAACAACTTAGTATTGATTTAAATTACTTTATGGATTCCATAGGAACCCATATACTCAAACTTTAACTTTAATGTTGAAAATTCATTTTCATTCTCATTTAGTACTTAGATACAATATTTATTACAAACAACCAATAATTAACATAGAATTTGAAACAATCATAAGTGGCAAACCACTTACCTCGAAGTCGCGTCAATCCGCGTCAAGCGTCTCGATGAGTCTCTTAGACTTCGCTCACGCGCTCGCCACCTACATGACACTTTCTTATCATTATTAGTGAAAATTTCATAACTCAACTTTACTTTACAATAATATTCTCTAATGACAACTCTTTTACTCGATAATTTCCTAATTCGTTTCTAACTTAACCGAGACTTTCTAATTTTGATTTCTTTACAAAAGTTTCAATTTTAGACCCTTAGGGATACCCCCACGCGGTCCGTATAGTTGTTAAAGGCTCGAAACGAAAAATCAAAATTTTAAACTCAAATGACAACCCATAACAGAATGCGTGACAGCACACTGCTCGGCGCTCCGTTTTCCTTCGTTCTTTTTCTTACGGTTCACTTATCTCACATTTTGGTCACACATCAAATTTCGTCAAAAAATTCTATTGTTTGCTAGGTCAAATATAATAAAAACGTCATTTTTCGGACACTTTTAGTGCGCGTTTTATGCACTTTTTCGTTTTGGATTAGCGACGCTAGTTTTTCTTCTATATCTAAGCTTCATTTAACTAATTATGATCAAATAAACTCAATCCATATAATAAAAATTACATCCACATAGTCATTTCACTTCTCAGAGCTCTAACGGCACTATTTTGCGCATTTTTTTATCAGATTCAATCAATTCCAAAACTTATGGTTTTCTATGACTCCTAGGCATCATTTGAGGTGTAGAATACCCCCATATATGTCAGACTTGGTCAGGTTTTTTCTAGCTTAAAATTTTAAGCTCGGGATTGCAAAAATTGTCTAACTAGCTCTATTGACCTCTACTTGCTTCTCTATGCTTTTCTAATCCTTTTCATGCCAAATCTTGAGTTCAAAACCATCTAAACTCAAGGCTATCTACTGCTCTTCAAGTCTTTAACACTCACTTAAACATAACTTGGTCATTCAAACATCACAACTCATTCAAGCTTTTCATCAATTAGATGGAGGGTGTGAAAACTGATTTTGTTTTCACTTGAATCAAGTCTTTGGCAGCCTATAAATACAACCCTAAGCTACCATTCTCATATCAACATGTCATCTAAGATCCTACCACAATCACTTAGGTTTTGACACAATTTTTAGTGCAAAACCTCCAACATAATACAAAAATTCTGCACAAACATTTCAGCAGTTCACTACTGCAGCTTTCAGCAAGGAAAAAGGAAGAGTGAACTGATTTCTTACTTGGTTTTTTTGGTTTAAAAGAGTGAGAGAGACTTAGGAGAGGTCTTAGAGAAGTGTATTTGAGGTCTGGAAGAGCTGGAATGGTTGTTTCTTCTTCCACTTTTCTGGTTTGGCGTCCAGCACCTCTGCATGTCACACTTTTGCTTTGTTCTGTTTTGTTGCTGTTGGTTGCTTCTTGTTATGCACGACCAGCTGCTGGTTTTCTTCTTCTCTTCTCCTTGTCGTTCACTTTTGGTCTTGATCTCCCTCAGTTCTGCTCTGGTTTTGCACGTTTTTTGTTGCTTCTCACGATTTCTTCTAGTTTGTTCGGCTGAATGGCTTCCTTTTTGTCTCAAAAATCTTGATAAGTGTCCATATATATAGACTTAATCTTTCTATAATTGCATTCCTTGACATCATCTCTTCCAATTCACACAATTCCCTCTCTTGTTTGCTTAATTTGCTACTACACCCTTCCTCTTTTATTTCTTTGATCATTTTGCTTCTAATTAATTGGTTTATATATCTCGTTAACATTTTATGGGATATCAAGCTTTTCTTTTGACCACTTGACTCTCTCCTTTAGTTAAATTTTAATTCAATTTGTTATTGGCTACTGAAACTTTTATAGTTGACTAACTTCGTTGTCGATCTTCAATTAATTAACTTCTAATATCATGACGTTCAATTAACTAAATTTAGAGATTTGTATTCACTCTCTAATCTATCTTTCCACACTAGGAGGTTATAAATCGAGACTAGGAGTTTACAGTTGTCATTTGGGTCCATCTGGGTTTTTCATCATCATCAGCAGTCGTTGAGTTCGTTGCATAACACCTTTATTTGGGTGCGACTAACCCAAATTATTGTTCTTCAATGAGGTTGAAGATGTGGTTTGTAGTTTGTTTGTTTGTTTTTGTTTTTTTGTTTTTTGTTTTTTGTGGTTTGTTGATGAGAATGAAGAAGCAGAAAAATGAAGAAGAGAACAGTGTAATGTTCTTTAAATTTTTTTTCCATTTTTGTTGTCTAGATGAACAATAATCTGGGTTGTGGTTTTTCTTTTATTTTTATTATTTTTTAAATTTTTTATTTATGTGTGGTTTGTTATTGAGAACGAAGAAGAAGATGAAGAAGAGAATGACAAAGAAGATGAAGAATGAAAAAGAGAATAGTGTAGTGTTCTTCCAATTTTTTTTTTTCCTTTTTCTTTTTCTTTTTTTTTTTTTTAAATCCAGATTGGATTCTTCAATTTTTTTGACTATTTGGGTTTGAAACCCAGATCTTGACTTGAAGATCTAGGTTTCAATATATATATATATATATATATATATATTATTTTGGAAGATCTAGGCTTCATGAAGCCCAAATCTTTAATGATTTATTTATTTATTATTATTATTAATTTTTTGTTTTTTGGAACCTATGATTCTACTTCCATCTGAATGCTTGATGGAAGTTGCTTGAAAGAAATGTTTCTTAAATTGATAATGAATATAAAGAGAAAACTTATAAATGTAAAGTAAGACACCTTTGGAAATTTTCACAATCATTAGTTCTGTGACGTGTCTATGGACTTGAATTTGTTTGATGATTTGTGTTGTTTTGTTTTGCAATTGGAGGGAGGATAAGGAGAGGTTTCTGGATTATGAAGATAAAGGTCTGGGTTTCTAGGTTTAGGATGAAGATATGGAGAATAAAATAGGAGAATAGATGAATTGATTTTTTTAAATTTTTTTTTAGTTTTTTCTTTACTTTATCTTTATTGTCCATCTTTTGAGATGGATGGTAGAGATTTACTTTTTTTTTTTTTAATTTATTTTTTATTAAATTAATTTTTATTGTTTTAATTTATTTTTGATTAAATTTATTTTTATTATTTTAAATTTTAAAAGAAAAGAAAATTAATTTAAAAATTGAGGGCATTTTCGTCTTTGCTCTTCAAACCAAGGTTGACCATCAAACTTAACACTTTTTGACCTTTAAATAGGGGCTATTATGTTACAAAATCCAAACTTTGTTTCCATGTATTTAAAGTTTTACCTCAAGGGGGTTCAGTGCATTTTGCTCTAAATTTAAAAATGAAGAATGATAATAAAATTAAAAAAAAATTAAATCTCAATCATTTATTACGCACCTTACGATCCCACTGGATCCATATAGGTCGGAAACAATCTTAATTCATAATTGGTGAATAAAATATATCATTAAAATAAATAAGTAAAATATAAAGATAATTTCCCCATCTTACCTTTGTTTAAATATAGGTTTTTTCTAGTAATTTAACATGAATGTTGCTTAAATATGAGTTGCTTGAAATGGATAAGTATTTTAGTATGTTTAGATTCAAATAATTTTTCAAAGATTATTAAGAATTAGAAGAGTATCCATTAAAATGGTACTCCATGTTCATTAAAATAGCACTCCCATTTAAGTATCCATGATATTTTATATAGGACCATTTATTATGCTAAAATATGACATGATTTCATGTTTTTAGTCCTAGCTTTTATGATGAAGACTCGAGTAAATTACGGTCGCTTTTGCTGATTTTATAGTGTTTTATACAGGTGAGTTAATTTGGGCGATGGTGAGCAAATTGGATTTCTTAAAGCGAATTTCAAAGTTGAATCACGAGACTAGGTCACAAGAAGATTCTAGCAATTGCAAGTCACCATGAATGGGCCGAGTGCATTACGGATGTAGGTGGTAAGAAGCAACCTGTGATAGTTTCCAGCCATGAAGAACTCGAGTGTGTTGCGAGAGCTGGTCGTGGGTGGCAACTTGCGACCGTAAGCTACCATGAGGAAACTGAATTTGTTTCGAAAGAGGGTCGTGAGAAGATACCGGTGACCACAAGTATCAACCTTATCGCAGTTCTTGTCTCCGAGAAGGATTCGGAAACCAAATTGAAGCCTACTTGTTAGCCTATAAACTAGAGTTATAAAAACAGAAATGGGAGCCCTTGGAGAATTTTGGAGACAAGCAGTAGCACTGAAAATCATACATCATCAACCTACCAAGTTGTGAGGCAAGAAAGTCAAGATTGACATATTTACATTGTTGTTTGCAAATTTAACAAACAAATTTATTTTAACCTTGCAAGTGTACAAATTGTTTATCAAGTATAGAGAGCAAGCAAGGGTTGATCCTATGAGAAGATTTCAACTTGTTTAATTCTAATTTATTTCAAACCTAATTTAAAGAACAACTAAACTAAGGAAAAGGTATAAGTCAAATTTAATCAAAGCAACTTCCTAAACATTAGTTGAGCAAAGATTTTAGCCATTAATGTGGAGAGATTCAATTTCCAAATCAAGTTCTCTTCAAATTAAAATCTTTCCAAATCAAAATTGGGAGTTTAAGTTTTCATCAATTGAGAAAATCTTGATGTGCAAGTTTAAGCACCTTATAAATACGTGGATTTCAATGAGAAAAGCATATAAGATAGAGACAAGAGAAGCACACAGCATGCAACCACAATAGAGGGTGGAGGGGCTGGTTTATAATGTTCAACCCTTCAACCACAGTTCTTCAGCCGCCGTGGAGGATATTTTCAGCAGTTGCACATCATATCATCATCAACAACTGGAGGCATAAGTCACAACATATTGAAGGGGGATCACGCCTTGTTTAGTGAGATTTTCTTTTCCCTTATTTTTATTCAATTAAATAGTTTGATTGTTGCTTAGTTATTTAATATGTAAATTAAATGACGCACTAGATCTAAGATCTAAGGTTATAATGTAGCCCTAAACCATGAACTCACCAATACAATATTGTTTTTAATTAATTTCTCATTATTGTGTTCTATTCTATTTTATGCTTAATGTTTTTGAATTAATTGACCACCGCTAGTTCAATTGATTCGGTGTGCTTGGAAAAATTATTCATGGTTCAGATTTAAAAAGGATAGCAAGAATTACATGGGCAAGGAATATGCCCATATGATTTATATGGTCATAACAAGTAGTTGAAGCTTAATGTGCTAAGGTTAATTAATCATCTTGGGAATGTAGTTGGTTAGTTAACTTAGGTAATTTCGCTCGACCGTTCGAAGAGACTTGTGGATAATTTAGAAGTACTTGATCAATCACATGATGAAAATAAATTATTAATGATAAAAATATAGGTTAAGTGAATTGGTAGGGTGAAATTTTAGTCTTAGTGATGGGCTTCGTTTCTATATCTCTATTTCCGTACTATCGGCAGCCTGCCGGCAATCTCACGGTAGCCTTCCAGAAGATATCTAATCCAACTAAAAGGTTCTCATGAAGCTAAGTCGTTTTACTTTACTGTAAATTTTTACAAATTCCTTTTTGAAAACGGAAACCTGTGGGGTTTTTTTTTTTTTTTTTTTATCACTTTTATCATACATTTGTAAAGTAGATTTAATAAAAATTTGGATAGTATAACGATTCTTTTTCTAAAAATGCCACATTGCAAAAATTTATAAAAAGATTTATACACTTCTAAATCCAACATTTTCTCAACTTTTGAGCCTCAAGCCCTTCTCATTTCAAAACCACAAGCAACCACAAACATGTATTTCAGTTTCAAGAACAATTTGAAAACCAATTCCATGTCATGCATATATATATACATATACAAACTTTTATACATTTTTCAAAAATATACAATTAATATATACAATTTACAAAGCAATCAAATTTCCAAAAGCATTTATAATCAATTTACATAAACACAACAACACCAAGACTCAATCCCTCTACTTTTAGCTCGGAGTCCCTGCTACGGATGCACCGATACTTGTACCTATCCCTAGAGAGGTTTTATTTATAAAAGCATAAAATGTGGGTGAGCTAAATGAGCTCAGTGAGTATCATAAAATTCTGTTTTGCTTTTGCTTTATAAAATTTGACCTCTCTAAAAATTCTTTAAAACGTATTTATAAACTTTTCTTTAAAATTGTAATTCATACTTTATAAAACTCATTTTGGAAAATCATTTTAAAATACTTTTCTATGCTTTGCTATAAAACATAAACAGTGGTGATAGTAAAACTTTTAGAAAATCTCTGTATAAAATTAACTAGCCACTGTATCAATACCATCTAGTACTCTAGGTACAAGCGGAATGTATCATCGCTCAGGCCTTCACGGTTTCCTATCCGGTAAGGCGCTAGCTATCATATACGCTAAATCGTGTATGGACGATATACTGACTGAACTAACTGACTCAGCCCCTCCTGTTGTTGGTGACAGACTCTCTCTGACACTGCCATGCATAGATTCGGGTACTTTAACAAGAAATCTCTATAACTCTGTGGGCGGGACAACCTTTTTATCTAACGGTTCGGTCTATCCCCACTCTTAGGCCCCGACCTAAACCCTCATGGATTCAAATGCAACCGCCCAGGCTACCCCCTCTTTTGGGCCTTTCTTGGGCCTCGGCCCTCAAGGATTCAGGTAGTAGGTATTGTCCCCCAAATCTATCTTTAACTTTATAATATTCAGGAATACCTATAGGGTGTACCATAGGCTCATAAAATCTTTCTATTTCAATTGCTTTTCTTTATATCGTATTACACATTTCGTTAAAACTTTAATAAATCAATCAGCAGGTTTAACGACAAACTATTTATTTTAAAATCAACTTCAAGCATTTTTTATACATAATCTTTAAACAAAAAATATAAAATATAAAATCACATGGATGGAGATAAAATCACTTTATAGCATTTTCGAAGGGACACTCACTTAATCTTTAACTCACCTCGCTTTAGTGTGAAATTTTTGGACTTCCTTTATTTCCCATCACCTATATATTTTGGTATTTTATTTTTAGGAAACTTCACAATTGAATTCATTCATTTACAAACATTCCCCTAAAACATCAAACTTTTGTAATTAAGAAAAGTTTGGCTGCAAAGTGGCCATTTAACATTCTAATGACTTTCCTTTCAATTTCAAGCTATTCCTATAATCCAAATAACTCATAAAATCATTCAAATTATTCAAGAATAACTGTATAACACTTTAATACATTCATAATGAATTCATGACAGCTTGTATACTATATTTTCCACCTCTCATCAAAATCATATTCAAAGACATATATTATGATGCTGATTCAAGTTAAATTCACCAAAACATCACATTCCATTCCAAACTAGGGCCGTGTACTTCACCTTTTATCAACCAATCCATTTCTTTTCAATTTCATACAAAAATCATCATCAAAATAGTCCACAAACCATGCTTAAACAATAAAAAATAATCATCCATTAAGTAAATCTTCCTTGACTGAATTCAACACAACTAGTTCACCATACTTTCAGTTTTTCATTTCAACCTCTCCACTTGATTTTCTAACTCATTTCATGTATAAATTCCACTCAAACACATTAAACACACTTGAATCATACATTCCCCCACTTTGGCCGTGTAACATACCCATATGCATATAAAGTTTAATTCAAGTTTTCCACTTGAAAATTTAATCAATATCACACCAATAATCAAGACAGCACATCATCAACATAAACCACATCAATTTCACTTTGAATCTTAAAATTAACTTAGCTAATTGCTTACCAAGCTGCCTTGAACCAATTGCTTTGCTTTTCCACAAGATTGAAGCTTTAAAACCTTAAATCTACATACAAAAATTTCATTAGAAACACAAGCAATAAGTGGATAGCTTTGATCACAATTTTTAACAAAAATACACCATGAAAACTCATGCTTTTTCACTTGAAAATCATTTAACCAAGTTGGATATTGCTCCTAAGCTTATATATAATCTTTTGGGGGCTTGAAATCCACTAAAAAATGGCTTGAAACCTTGAAGGACAGCTGCTGCTCCAGGTCTACTTTGTTTCTGCCAAACTCCCCTATAGTTTTCTCTCTTTTTCTTTTTTGCCGACTAGCTTCCCTTCTCTCCAAAAATCTGGTCACTTCTTCACTTATATAGACTTTAATAGCTTTAACAAATTGTCCATCAAGTTTGACATTTAATTACAATTCATGCCATCCACTTAAATTGTCCATTTTGCCCTCAATTTCTCTACATTTATACACTTAAAAATTTTCAATTCTAATGTGCCATTGTATAATCTCTAATTAACTCATTTAATCATGCTCTTTTCATGAAAATTCCTTTATCACTAATTTCATTATATACTTTAATAATTCATCGCATCACTTTTCGGATTCGAATTTATTTCCAATCCATTCGAAACTTCCATTAGAATTCGATTATATATCCGAAAAATTTAATGATTTTATTATTCCATCAATGAGAGCATTCTAGTACTTTATATTTATAATGCTTATACATCTCATATACAATACTGGATTAAGAAAAAGGGATATCACACTTAGTCTTAATTCCCCATTGTTTGTGATAGTTATTTTATTATTATTCTCTTTGTTTTAGTATTTTTATAAATCAATTGTTTCAATAGTTTGGATAAGGTTTAGTCTTGATCAGTTTAGTATTCAACACAAATTAATTTAGATAATCCTCATGGAAACGATACTCTACTTATCACTGTATTACTTATGAATTGTGCATACTTGCACGTGTTTCTAATGTGTGTATGTTATTGCATTAAAGAATAGCTTGTCATTTCAATTTGTTTATAAAACACACTAGAAATTTATCTAACAACAAACTTTTCCAGATTCTTACATAGCTTAAAAAGAGCATGTGGAGGTTGTTGTTAAGGCACACAATGCTCATTTTGTTGGAATTGAGGCTGCACTTGGTTTTGATTATTCTTCCACCAAATATTCGGGTGTTCCTCCATCCCGGATTGTAAGTGTCGATGTGATTTTCTGGTCGACGAGAATTCAATATCCAGTACCTGCAATCAATGTGAAATGACACAAAAACCAAGAACAAAAAAGGAGAAAGAAGGTCAAGAACCAAAACAACACATAGATTTTACGTGATTCAGCAAGTGCGCCTACGTCCACCACTGTCTCTCAACAATCCGGCAGAGTGACAGTATATTATTGCTTAGATCTCTATTACAATGCATTCAACCTTTATTTATAGGGAGAGAGGCGTTACAAATTAGGAAGAGATAAAATAGAAAAAGAAGCACAAATTAAATATGTTTCCTGATCGGTTGGAACTAAATCAGGTAACTGCTCTATAAATCTCGAGATCACGGTGATTGAGTTTAAATTTGAATTAACTTCCGTTTCTGATGAAAGAATCATGATCAAATCGAGTAACTGCCTATTCTGGAGGATTTGATATTAACTGACCACTAAGCGAGCTGTTCACTGCCTTGAGCGACCTCGAACTGGACCTTGTTGAGAAGCAAACTATTCATAGAGCGAGCTGCATAACAATCTGTAGCCAGGTTGTGAAACGAGCTTACTTGTGCAAGTTGCAGAGCTCACTGGGCTTGGAGTTGATAACTGGGCCTTTGCATTGGGTCGACTTAATGGGCTTTTATCAGGCTTTTACCAGCCCATTTGGTGAGTCCAGAAAATGCACACAACATCAGCCCCCCAGCTCTTAGTTCGTTCTACGAATTGGGAGCTCGAGCTCACTGGTAAAGGCTAACTTAAATTTGTCGTTTCATGCATTTTCAAATTCATTTCTATCAGCTCTAACGTGTGGCGGTCATGAAGGAGATAACTGAATCGGTACTAGCACATCTCGGGCTATGTGTATTTAATGCGTACGTCTTTCAACTGATGGCTACATCTGCATGATTACAGAGCCGTTACTCAAGCTGTACTGTTGGATCCAAGGCGGTTATGCAGCACTCATATCGGACGGTTAGGACTCGAGCTCGGCTAACTATATAAACTGGTGAAGCCCCTTCATTTTTTTTTCACTTGTCATTTTCTCCAGCCACCCAATTTCTTCTTTGCTGTGCTCTTCATCGGTTCTTCATAAAAACTTTACTTCTAGTCGTTGTTTTTCACCATTTCATCAAAGATTTACGGTAAGTTTCTCTATTTAACTTCAAGTTTCAATTTCTAGCCTGCTTTTGTTGAATTTAAGTTGTGCTGAATTTGCATTTTACCTCTGAAATGAGATGAACACTTCGTATTTTTTATGTCAAGTTTCTGTGATTCTAAGTTTCTTGTTGAACACGATTCTTTATTTCTTGTTGGTTTGATCCTGTAGCTTGTTTGTTTGTGACCCGTTTACTGTTTGTGCCTGTCATGCGTGTGAATTGTTGGATTAGACACCTGTAGATTACTAGCTCATAGGTCGCTTATTCATAGGTTGAGCCCCCCACTGCTAGCAATCTGTGAACTAGGAAACTTAGAAAATTTTTAGCATTTTAGCAATCTGTTCGTTGCAACCTAACCATACCCCCTTTGTATAGATGTCTTCCAGCGGAGCTCACAATGTTAATAAGGCAACTTAAAGTGAGAGCAAGTTGAAGCTCGGGTCGTCTCTGAAGCAGCTTGTCAACTCGCAGAGGAACGACGAGCTCGCGGGGAGAGGGAAGCTCGCAAGTTGTTCGCTCACTATTCATCTTCAGTAGATCTTTTCGAGCTGTTGGGACTCGCTCTTCTATTCCATATCCCAAGGGATTGTCGGGTGATGACACTTATTCCAAAAAGTTATGCATGCTATCTTCCATGGGGTTATATCGCTGTCAGTACCCAACATATGGAACACGGGTTAAGGTTCCCAATTTCTCCTTACCTGATCAAGTTCCTAAACACGATCAAGCTTGCGCCATTCCAGTTGACACCGAACTTATACTCGCAGCTGACCTCATTAACTCTGGCCTTCCTTAGAAATGGCCTTCCTCCCCCCACTCCAAAAATCATACAATACCTTTACAACATCAAGGTTGGAAGTACTTCAAAGGATGGAAAGCGAGATGACATTCATTATCTTGCAGCTCACTAATCGGAGTACAAGAACCTCTTGCCCCAAAGAGATGCGAAGGGCAAATCCAACGTGGGGGCATGCAAGACGAACTGGTTTCTCGTCTCCTGCCTTTCTCTCGCAGATCTTAACAATTTCAGCTTTGTTTTGAGCCTAGGTACGTAGAGAGGAATCTTTAGCGAGCTACAACTTTTTCTTTTTATTTCTTTTTTTCTTTTTTAAACATTTTGTTTTCCAGAACTAAAATTGGGCAAGTTTCCTTTCGACGACGAGGAGAAAAGGGCTCTCGAAGTACTCGCAAATTCAGGTGATACCGCTCTTTTTCAGGCTCATGGCCTCGCTTCTCCCTAAAATTCTCCATTAATTGATAGTGAAAACAAAATATCGAACATGGGAGAGCTCGAGCTTCCTTCTATTCTCGAAGTTCCCGTCGAAGAAGAAGATGCACCTGCTCCTCAATCAGCTCTAGCTTCTGCCTCTACTTTGCCGGCAAAAACAACAACTTCCGCCTCCACCTCGTAGGCAGAAACAACTCTAGCTCCTATTTCCACCTCGCGAGCAGAAACAACAACTCCAGTTGTACAGATAGATTCATCTCATTCTCCCGTTCGAATAACTATTCTAGGGGCCCCATCCTCATCTGCTTAAGCAGATCTAGCCCCCACTCCAATAGTTCCAGCATCTACTAAAGCAGCACCGGCTCCAGCTCGTACATCACTAGTAGGTGCATCTTAATCAACTATTCCTCCAACTTCTGCTTCCTCGTCTGGTCGAGCTCCAACAAAAAGGAGAAAACTTACTCTTCTAGAGTACTCTCCAAAGCGACCTGTTAAAGCTCCAGCCCTTTCAACTACTTCCTCAAAGCGGCCTGTTGAAGCCCCAGCCTCTCTAGTTGCTCTTTCGAAGCATTCGAACTAATCTGCTAAGACAAAAACTCTCTCGGTCATTGCTCCTAACGAGGTGCCACCTTTTGAAACAGTAACAGATCTTCCCCAAGTTCCAACTCTCAGCTCGCGACCCGAAACAGGGGATGCTCCATCCGAGGTCCCGGCCCCGGAGACCTGAGCTGGTACTAGCAGGGGTGAAAGAAAGAATTGGGCTAAGTGCTCCTTTATCATGCGACGTCATGTTTATACGAGTGGAGAGCCTGAGCTCGCATCTGCTGAAGAGACTCTGTCACCCACTGACGAGACCCAAACCAGATTCCCTCTAGGCTAGTATCTGGTGGGCATCGCCTGGCACTCCGACAAACCCCTCTTAAGCTCGACGGTCGACTAATGGAATTTGTGGAGCGAACCCTAAAACTTGCCCTTGTACTCTTGCTTTGAAAGCACTTTAATATCTCTATTTTAAAACTAGTTGGGTTGGTTTATTGATTTTTCAATTTTCATCATCTTTGTAAAGTTAGAAAAGTGACCATTTTGTTTTAAAAATTCAAAATTTGTTTTAACGAAAATCTGGCAGCATAATGACTGCGTTTATAAAATTCCCAAAATTCTTGCATAGAAAAATACACTCCCAAAAGATACCAATCACAACCCCACTTCTTCCATACTACCAACACACATTCCTACAAATATATCATTATTTTTCACGAATCACAATGCATAGGCAATTAGGCACATACCATTAGAAACTTTACAAAATATTTACATCTCAAAACATCATATATATTCTTAAACATTTTTTACACACAAGATGTAACCATAATATATGTAATGTTTAATTAGCAATATGAACATATATACAAATATATTGGTGAAATATGGTCATTCGGTTTTCGCCCACCTATTGCGATGAAGTATTTCTTCAATTTTGATTTTGATTTTCCTTGCGAGTACCTGTAGAGATTTTATACAATATGAAAAAACAACAATATGAATTTAAAACAATCACAACCATTAGGTAATTTACAATTAATCGCTTACAAACTTATTGTAAATCATATCTTATTGAAAATTATAAAGCTTTTCATAAAATTCTTTTACTTCGAAAGATACCATTCGTATTCCCCAATTACTATGTCACGAGGCGACTTAGCGAACACCAACTATGACATTTCTAATACTTCTCAACAACCACGTGTGGAATTTTCTATATCGCCAATCGTGGTGCGAGCTACTTTATAGGCTTGGCGATCACGTGCGGAATTTACTGCATCGTAAACGTAGCGCAAAACACTATATCAAATCTAAGCATTAGATTGCAGAATTTTCTGCATCGCAATATGTAGTGCTATGCTAAACTGTAACTCTGAGCAATTACAAACGAAATTTTATGCGTCGCCACGTAGTGCTAGATCCTCTGAGATGCTAAAGGTCTACGAATGGCTTTGAAAACTCCTTTTTCTTATTAAGTGCTTTAAGCACCAAAACATTTTTTTTTCTTTGAAATTCTTTTCTAAGTGCATGAAGCACTAACTAATTCATCTTTTAAAACTTAGAGCTTTTAAGCTCAACTTTCTCAAGGATCTCTTACTTTCAAACACTTTTAACACATATTAACATTTTTTCATAAATCTATTTGAGAATAAATATAATTACAATAACCAACACAATTGAATTTAATATGAGTTAGTATACTCACCTCAATCCACGCTAGCCAATAGGCTCTAATGGGTCTCCCTCGCTCCACTAGTTTGCTCTGAACCTACATATCACATTCTCGTTCAAACTTTGCTAGAATGAACTTCATTGAACTACAATTTAAACTTTGAATACAATTAACTATATTAAGACCACTTTAGACTATAACTTTTCCACCTAGTTTCTAACTTATCCGAGGCTTTCAAATTCCGATTTCTTTTTAAAAGTTTCACTTTTAGACCCTTAGGATCATCCCCATATGGTCCATATAATTTTTGAGGGTCCGTAACGAAAAATAAAAAATTTAAGCCTCTTTTGACACCTTAAAACAAAATGTAATGCACAGCTCTGCTCGGGACTCTGTTTTCTTTCGTTCTTTTCCTGCGGTCCTCTTATCTCACATTCTGGTCACCCATAAAATTTCATCGAAAAATTCTATCGTTTGCTATGTCAAATCTAAGCAAAACACCCTTTTTTGTGTACTTTTTGATGCATTTTTTCGTATCGGACAAGCGACAATGTTATTTCTTTCGCATCTAAGGTTATTTTACCTAATTATGATCAAATATATTCATTCCAAGCATTAAGGAATGCATTTACATAGTTATCTCACTTAATGACTCTTTAACGGTACTATTTTGGGCATAACTTGCGCAATTTTTATCGAAATCGTTCCCGTCCAAAATTTATGATTTTCTATGACTCCTAGGAATGATTTGAGGTCTAGAATAACCCCAAATAAGTTAGACTTGCACAGGTCATCTCTGTCCCATTGTTTGAGCTCGGGATTCTCCAAATTGCCTAAAACTATTCATTTGACAATCCTATCACTTCTATATACTTTCCTAACCTCAAATAAACTTAAATTTGAGTTCAAATCAATCAAAACTCAGAGGTTTCTTACTGCCCTTCATGGCCATGATACACACACATACCCATTAAAGAGTTTAGCTTTTTAATTTTTACAAGACAATCTCTCACAATCTTTTCATCAAACAACTAGTCTATAATCTTTTTAATACTCTATGGCTTTAAATCTCACTTTAAAATTTGATAACCATAAACCCTAACCTACCATTCACACACAAAAACACATCATCTAAGCTTCCACATCACCCATTTAAGATTCTACACTAGTTCTAAGTGTAAAACGTCCATCATAAGACACTACAATCACATGACTTTCATCAAACCCATACAACATCAACTAACATCAAGATTGATAGAAGAGATGATATCTCATCTTGTTTCTTACTTAGAATGGTGAGATTAGCTTGGAAGAAACCTTAGAAAGGTGATTTGAGGCTTGGAAGGTTGCTTAGAAGCTCTCTCTTTCTCCTTTTTTCTCTTTCTCGTCCACCCTAGCTCTCTCCCTCTCCTTTTCTATTTTCTCATGGCAGCTCCTTGTTTCTCTTCTTATCTCACGACAACTCTCCTTTGTTTGCTCAAAATTTGTCTAAGTGTTGGATATATATATAAATAACATTTCTTAGAATGACTTCCATGTCCCTTGACCACTTTGACTATCACTTTTAGTTTAATTTTAATTTAATTAGTTATTGACTACTAATTTCTAATTTCTAAATCCTATGGTTCTTATTTTTGAACTTAACTATATTACTACTTATAATTTATCCCTTATTTATGGACGGACCATTTTAATCTTCATTGACTTTATCGTACTATAAATGTCCAATACTTTATTATCGCTTATAAGGTTATTAGCATTATTCATAACTTAACTTTCACCTTTCCATATTCTAACTTCTAATACTAGAACACTAGGAAATGAAGTATCAAGAATAGGGGTTTACACCCACCATGCCAGACCCTGAAGATGGTCTTAGGGGTAGATATCTAAGGTCCTTCCTTGATAATTGGTTAGAAATTATGATGACTCATTTGAGGGCCTTGGAAAACAGGTCTCTCAAGGGTACGGACCTGGATGAATACATAGGTCGCCATGCCATGCTGGTAATTCATTTTTTCTTTATCTCGTGGCTTCTCTTACTTTATCAAATATTAACTTATGGAATTTCAGGCCACTCTTGCATCAATAAAGCGAAAGAGAGGGACCAGATTTGCTGAAGATCGAATAATGAATTTGGAGAGCGAGCTGTAGAAAGCTAAAGAGGAGATAACATCTTTGAATGAGAGAGCCCAAGACGGGAGAAAGTTTGTGGAGGGCCATGAGGCGATGCTGGCTACGACAAACATAGCTAAATAGACAGCCAAGGAAGCTCTGGTGCGGTTAGAGTGTGATTACGAAGCTACTAGGTCGCACCTCACACCTTACTCCGCAATCGTGAAGATGAATTAGAAAAGGCAAATGAGGCATTAAGGCAATCTGAGTAGCGAGCTGAGACTGCCGAAAAGCAAGTTGAACTTGTCGAGAAACGGGCTGAGCTAGTGGAGGCTGTAGCACAGTAGATTGAGGAAGCCGAACACCGAGCTGGGCTTGCAGAGAAGCAAATTGAGGTGCTCGGTCAACAAGTTAAGGCTGCAGAGCAGCGAGCTGAGGCCGCTAAGCAGCAAGTTGAGACTGCAGTGTAGCGAGCTGGGACGGTTGAAAAACGAGCTAAGGCGGCTGAAAGTGGAGACAGCACATCGAGAAATTGATGCTGCTAATCGCCATGCCCATGATGCTTGCACATAGTTCATGGATTTCAGGGAGAGGGCTGCTCAAGACATAGAAGTAAAGGTTGCTAAGGCCATAGATGAGGCTGAGGAAAGAACGGGCCTTAATTTCCTCTATACACTATGGATGTCCCATCCTGAAATGGATTTTTCTAGCTTTGGCGATGAGGGACTCCGAGCTGTGAAGGGGTTTGGGGCAGAGGCCACCTCATCTCCAGTTGATGCAGTTCCTTTGGTAATGGAGACTCTTGGCACAACCCCCCAGGCCGATCCCACTGATGTCAACGAACTCTCCAACTCGTCTTCCAGCGAAGACTCCCTCTTGGGACCAAATCCTCCTCAAAATCTATAGCATGACTTGTTTTTCTCTCTTTCTAAACCTTTTTGTAATTCATATGTCAACTTCTGATGAATTTCTGAACTTTAATGGAAATTTCTTTCATTACATCTCTATTGAATGTGCTTGAGTTATTCCGTTTGTTGTAACACATTTTATAATCTTCATTTTGTAAGTTATGAAATTTCTTGCAAGCTAATTATTGTAACATAAACTTGCCCGAAATAAGATATAATAACTCAAGCAATTGCTTAATTCACCAGTTAATAAAAATTTTTGATATAGGCAACAGGTCGAAACCTTATCTACCATATTGAATTGTTGACGAGCTATGTAGGGGTACGTAACCTCGCTTACTTTTTGGGCTTTTTTATTTTTAGCGAGCTATGCAGGGGTACGTAACCTCACCTGTTTTTTAGGCTATTTTCTTGTTAAGCGAGCTATGCAGGGGTACATAACCTCGTCTGCTTTTTAGGCTCTTTTATTTTTAGCGAGCTATGCAGGAGTACGTAACCTCGTCTTCTTTTTAGGCTCTTTTCTTTTTAAGTGAGTTATGCAGGGGTACGTAACTTTGTCTGCTTTTTAGGCTCTTTTCTTTTTAGCGAGCTATGCAGGGGTATGTAATCTCGCTTGCTTTTTAGGCTCATTTCTTTTTAGCGAGCTATGCATGGGTACGTAACCTCGCCTGCTTTTTAGGCTCATTTCTTTTTAGCGAGTTATGCATGGGTACATAACCTCGCCTGCTTTTTAGGCTCATTTCTTTTTAGTGAGCTATGACAGGACCAAAACCAGACCTTCTCTAGGCTCTCGTCTGAAGGATCCTGCTGGGCACTTCAACGGACTTCCTCAACCCGACTTATCGGATTGAAGAAACTCGAGAAGCGGACCCCTAACTTTCTTAGCCGGTTTACTCGTTTAAACTCAAGAATTTGGTTTTCTTCAAAACAGTTGGGAGTGATAAAATTTTTCGCGATTTCATTTCAAATTGATTTCATAAAAATTTTGGCAGCATAACGACTGCATTTTCAATAAATCCAAAATTTACCTGTAAAGAAAATTACACTTCAACTATACTTTCAATTTCTCCAAACTTCTTTATCCACAAACAAGCATTATCATCACATTTTCCACAAACATAATTATAACTCATGCTAAAATGTACATATATATATACATCATATGTAAGATGCATGAATATTTACAAATATATACAATTCCTAAATTCAAGTGTCATATTTATCACATAATACACATCCATATACATAATTTACACAATATGTTTTTGTGACTCGTCCCACCTATAGATATATGAAAAGAGAGTGTCGTCACCCCACCGTCCTATGACAACGCTCAAGGGTAAAAATAAGCTACACAACCATCAAACGAGTTAGTGCAACAAAATCATATAATATACTATGCATTAATGAAATAAACGATAAACTTAGTTTCCTAAGATTTCAAAATCTTAATATTTTCTTTCAAAATCCCCATTTATAACCTTCCAACACTCTAACCATCACGAGCGGTTTTAACCAACGCCAACGTGAAGCTCTGCGAGAACTCCACCACTACGATACAGAATTTACTGCATCGCATGTAGGGTGATAAATCTCATAACTGAGCAATTACAATGCGGAATTTTCTGCATCGCGATTGTAATGCTAAACTCTAGGCGACTACGAGCGGAATATACTGCATCGCCACGTAGTGCTAAACTGTAAAATAACCAACTACGTGCGAAATTGTCTGCATCGCAACGTAACGCTATACTTTATAGCAGAATTGAGCAACTACGGACGGAATTTTCTGCGTTATCGCATAGTGCTAAATTCTCTATAATCTGAGTGACTACGGACGGAATTTTCTGCGTTGTCACGTAGTGCTACATCTCATTATATCTTAAGGTACATACATGGGTTTTTAAACTAACTTATCAAGTGCAAAAAGCACAAAACCGATAATTTTTGGAACTTTGAAAAACTCTCTTGATTCAACTCTTTTTAAAACAATTTAATATTAATTTTAATCACTTGATGGATTCCATAAGAACCCATATACTCAAAACTTGAACTTTGATATTGAAAAATCATTTTTGATTCTTACTTAACCATTAAGTACCATAATTAACACAAGAATTGAAATTAAATATAAGTATGATAATACACTTACCTTAAAGCAGCGCAAATCAATGTCAAGTGTCTCGACGAGCCTCTCGGACCTCGTGTGCTCACTCGTCACCTACATAACAATTTCTTATTCATAAGAATAACACTTGACTAAATTAACAATGCACTTATTCACATTGTTTCTATACTTTAACTTTTTGACAATTCTATACTCTATAACTTTCTTAACTCGATTTTAACTCAACCGAGACTCTTAAATTCCAATTTCTTTGACTCCTAGGGATACCCCCACGTGGTCCGTATAATTGTTAGAGGCTCGAAACGAAAAACCAAAATTTTGAGCTTCCTTGACAGCCCATAACAGAATGCATCATAGCACACTGCTTGGGGTTCCGTTTTCCTTCATTATTTTTCCTACGGTTCACTTATCTCATATTCTGGTCACACGTCAAATTTCGTCGAAAAATTCTATCGTTTGCTATGTCAAATCTACGAAAAACGCCATTTTTCGGGCACTTTTTGTGCACTTTTTCGTGTCGAACGAGCGACGTTGGTTTTTCTTTCTTATCTAAGCTTCTTTTACCTAATTATGATCAACTAAATTCATTCCATGCAATAAAAATTGCATTTACATAGCTATCTCACTTCTCAACGCTCTAAAGGAACTATTTTGCGCATAACTTGCGCAATTTTTATAGGATTCGATCCGTTTCAAAACCTATGGTTTTCTATGACTCCTAGACATTATTTGAGGTGTAGAACATCCCCATATATGTCAGTTTTGCACAGTTCTTCTCTAGCCTATGGTTTGAGCTCGGGATGACCAATTTTGTCTAAAATTAGCTCTTTGTAATTCTATCAATTCTCTAAGCTTTCCTAACCCTTTTTATGCTCAAATTTGAGTTCAAAATCACTTAATTTCAGAGGCATTCTACTGGTCTTCATAGCCATAACACACACACAAACATAACTTTGTCATTCAAACACTCACAACTCATATAAAATTTCTATCAACTAGTTGGAGTGCATGAAAACAGATTTTGTTTTCACTTAAATCAAGTGTATGATAGCCTTTATTTACAACCCTAAGATACCATTAACACCCAACAACATGTTATTTGAGACTCTACATCATCTAGTTAGGGTCCCACACTTATTTGAAATGTAGAACACCAACACAACACAAAAAAAATTCTGCACAAAAAAACTTTCAACAGCCACTACAGATTTTCAGCAAGGAAAAAGAAAAGGGAAGGTGATATCTCACTTAGACTTTTGATCAAAGGGTTGAGATGGGCTTGAGGAGACCTCAAGGTGGTGGTATGAAGCTTGGAAGATGGCTTGGATGGTCCTTCTTCTCCCTTTTCTCTTTACTGTCCAGTTTCTGCTGTGTTCACGCTTGTTCTGTTTTGTTTTTGGACGGCAGCTGCTGTTCTGTTTTTGTGTTGCACGACCAGCCCTCTTTTTCTCTCAAAAAACGAGCTAAGTGTCATATATATACTACTAACACTTCCCTAAATTGCATTCATGCCCCATCATCTTTTAATTTCACACCAAACCCCCTCTATTCTTTCTACTTCTCACAGCTGCCCTTCTTTGAATTTTCTGGCAGCTTTGCTTCTCTTTTTGTTTTTCTTCTTCAATTTTGCTTCTAAGTGTTTTGTATATATATCTCATTAACATTTTATGGAATATCAAGCTTGCCCCTTTAATTTGTTTTGTCTATCACTCTTAATAAATGTTTGGTTACTCACTTGTTAACTACTAATTCTACATGACACTTCCTCTAGTTTTTATTTTTGAATTTAAACGTGTTATCACTTATCATCTATTACTTGATTATGGACAACTATTTTATTCTTACTAATGTTTATTGTTGTAATTCTAGAATGAGCGTTCGCTCATCGATGAATCGATTTAGATTAATACTAACTTGATTTATTTCTTAACTTCACAATCTAGTTTCACTCGCTAGAAAATTAAAAATTGGAACTAGGGGTTTACAATTTCTTCTCCCCTTATAAAAATTTAGTCATCGAAATTTTAAATTGCATATCTGACTCAAATAATCGAGGATATTGGGCACACATCTGCTCTTCAAGCTCCCAAGTAGCCTCTTCTGACCCGTGATTTTGTTATAGCACTTTCACTAGCGGAATCACTTTATTACGCAACACTTGATCTCTACGATCTAGAATCTCCACTGGTTGCTCTTCGTAGGTCAAGTTCTCTTTCAACTGAACTGGTTGCTCTTTCAAAACATGTAAAGGGTCAGCAATATACTTACGAAGCATGGAGACATGGAACACATCATGAATGTTGGCTAGCTCTGGTGGTAACTTCAATCGATAAGCCACTCCACCCACCTTGTCCACTATCTCATAAGGGCCTATGTACCGTGGGCTCAACTTTTCACGCTTGCCGAATCTCAAAATACCTTTCCAGGGTGAGACCCGTAGGAATAATCTATCACCCACTTCAAACTTTAAATCTCGTCTTCGATTGTTCCATAGCTTTTCTGCCTATCGTTTGCTATCTTCAACCGCTCTCTTATCACATTTACTTTCTCGGTTGTATCTTGGACAATCTCTAGGCCAATCAATCTTCTCTCACCCACTTCGTCCCAACAAACCGGGGTTCTGCACTTTCTGCCATACAACGCCTCATATGGTGTCATACCAATGCTGGACTGATAGCTATTATTGTAGGCAAACTCTATCAACGCTAGGTAATTATCCGAGCTCCCTTTAAACTCCATCACACACGCTCTCAACATATCTTCGAGAGTCTGGATGGTTCTCTCTGATTGACCATCTGTCTGTGAATGAAAAGCAGTACTGAAGTTCAATCTGGTGCCCATAGCTTCTTGTAGCTTCTGCCAAAACCTCGAAGTAAACCGAGGATCTCTATCTGATATAATGGACACCGGTGCGCCATGCAGCCTCACAATCTCATCTACATACAATTGTGCTAATCTCTCCAGAGAATAAGTATTCTTAGTAGCAAGAAAATGAGCGGACTTCGTCAATCTATCAACTATCACCCAATGGCATCGTGTCCGCTCTGTGTCCTGGGAAGTCCCATCACGAAATCCATTGTGATTCTTTCCCATTTCCATTCAGGAATAGATAGAGGCTGTAGTAAACCTGCTGGCTTCTAATGCTCAATCTTAATTTGCTGCCAGGTCAAGCACTTAGATACGAACTCTGTTATTTCCCTCTTCATACCTCTCCACTAGTAGTGGTCCTTTAAAGTCCAATACATCTTAGTACTCCTTGAATGCATGGTGCAAGCTGAGGATGTACCTCTTCCATAATCTCTTTCTTTAGGTCTGCTACATCTGGCACACATAATCTCTGTTCTAGGACTAATGCTCCGTCACCTCGCAAGGTGAAGCTGCTTTGCTGCCTAGTCTCTATCTTGCTTCTCAGTTTCATCAAATACGGATCTTGAGTTTGCAATTCTCTAACTCGGTCCACCAACACTGGACGAACATGAAAAGCTGCTAGTAGAGCGCCTGACTCTACTGTCTCCAAACTAACCCCCATAGATCTCAATTCTACTAGTAGTGGCAAATACTCGGCCTTTAATCGAGCTAAGGAACTAGTGGACTTCCTACTTAGTGCATCTGCTACCATGTTTGCTTTGCTTGGGTGATACTCTATGGTACAATCATAGTCTTTGATGAGCTCAATCCACCTTCTCTGTCTCATATTCAGCTCTTTCTGCGAGAATAAGTACTATAGGCTTTTGTAATATGTGAAGATCTTACAAGGTATCCCATAAAGGTAGTGCCTCCAAATCCTTAAGACGAACACTACTGTAAACCCCTAGTCTCGATCTATAACCTCTTAGTGTTAAAAGATGGATTAGAGAGGTAAAATAAATCTCTACATTAGATTAATTGAATTTCATGGCGTTAGAGATTTATCAACTTAAGATTCACGACGAAATTCGTCAATTATAAAAGTTAAGTAACATTACAATAGAATCAAGTTAGTATTAAGCTAAATCGATTCTTTGATTTTGTGAACGCCATTCTAGAGTTTCACAACAACTAAATTAGCAAGAAAAAGATTAATAAAGAGTAAAATAACTCATCCGCAAAGAAGAGACAAATTAAAGAAAAATAAAATTTTGAGTGCACGATTAAAAAAATTTTTACATTAGTTGTTCGTAAGTAATGGACAACTATTAAGAGATTAAATAAGAGATTGATGACAATCAAAATAAATCTAGGAACAAGCTTGATATTCCATAGAACATTAATAAGATATATAAACAAGAAACTTAGAAGCCAAGTGGACAAGTGAAGAGTGCAAAGCTATCATAAAAATAAAAAACAAAAGTGATTCCCGTATAGAGTAGAGGAGGAGAGAAAATGATGACCAAACAAATTAAAAATGAGACTTAAGTGCCATTTTTGTGAAGGTTAATTATATATATATTGAACATTTAGCAAGATTCCAGCAAGAAAAGATGAAAATAAGTGTGAAACAAAGAAGAAAACAGCAGCTGCCAGAAAAGAGAACAAAGCTGGGCAGCAGTGAAAAGAAAAGAGAACAAAGCTGGGCAGCAGTGAAAAGAAAAGAGAAATTGAGAGGAAGTTGCGTGAAATTTAAAAGAGGTGGGGCAAGAATGCAAATTAGAGAAGTGTAACTAGTATATAAGCAACACTTGGCTGAAAATTTTCAGCAAACAAAAGTCATTTTCATGTATCCCACCAGCAGAAACCGTGAAGCACCAGAAACAGAACAGCAGACGTCAACTGCAGGGCAGAAACTGCAGCAAGAGAAAAGGGTAAAGAAACAGCCCTTTCCAGCCCATCCAAGTCTCAAATCTTCTCTCTCAAGTCCCTCTCACTTCCCATAGGAAGGATTAAGTAAGAAATTAAATTTCTCACACTTTTATTTACTGAAAAATTCCAGCAGTGTGCTGAAATTGTTTCTGCAGAATCTTGTTGTATGTTGTTGGAGGTTTTGCACTAGAAATGATGTCAAAACCTAAGTGATTGTTATAGAACCTTAGAGGAGATGTTTTTGGGTGTAAATGGTAGCTTAGGGTTGTATTTATGGGCTGTCATAGGCTTGAGAATCATAGAAACGAAAATTGTTTTTCACACACACCAACTAGTTGATGAAAGTTTTGAGTGAATTGTTAGTGTTCAAATGAACAAGTAATGTTTATGTGTGTGTTATGAATATATTAGACAGTAAATAAGCTCTGAAATTTAGAGGTTTTGAACCCAAGTTTGAGCATAAAAATGATTAGAAAAGCATAGGAAAGCATATAGGAATTATAGAAGCTCAATAGAATTAGTTTTAACAATTTTGTCAATCCCGAGCTGAATTTTGAGCTAGAGGAGACCTGACTATATTTCACTTATTTGGGGGTGTTCTACACCTCAAATGATGCCTAGGAACCATAGAAAACCATAGGCTTTGGAACGGATCGAATCCGATAAAAATTGTGCAAGTTATGCACAAAATAGTGTTGTTAGAGCTCTGAGAAGTGAAACGACTATCCTAATGCAATTTTTATGGTATGTAATGAGTTTAGTTAGTCATTATTAGTTAAATGAAGCTTAGTTATAGAAGAAAATCTAGCATCGCTAATCCGAAACCAAGAGTTTACAAAACGTGCACTAAAACACGCCTGAAAGTGTCCAAAACGGATGTTTTCCTTAAATTTGACATAGCAAACGATAATGTTTCTCAATGAAATTTGTCGTGTGACTAGAATGTGATATAAGTGAGCTATAAGAAAAAGAATGAAGGAAAATGGAGCCCCGACTAGCAGGTTATCGTCTGTTCTGTCAAGTGCTGTCCATTTAAAATAAAATTGTGATTTTTCCTTTTAAGCCTCCGACAAGTAAACGGACCGTGTGGGGATGTCTCTAGGGGTCCAAAACTAAAAATTTTCCACAAAAATCGGGATTTGAGAGTCTCAGTTGATTTAGAAAAGAGTTAGGAGCTATATAGAGAGAATTGGACATAGTTGAGAATTCCTAGCATATAGTTGAGAAATGGAGGTTTTTGTTAATAGTAATGAAGAGAAAATGTTGTGTAGGTAACAAACGCGTGAGCGGCGTCCAGGAGCCTCGTCGAGACGCTTGACGCGGCCTTAAGGTAAGTGGTTCGCCACTTAAGATCTTTTACAAGTTCATGTTAATTCTTGATTTTGGTAATGAATGTAATAGTTAAGTAATAAAAGAAAATGAAAATGATCTTCAATATCAAGTTAAAGTTTGAGTGTATAGGGTCCTATGGAACCTATATAGAAATAGAAATTGATGCTAAGTTGTTATAAAAAGAAATTAAAATGAGAAAGTTTTCAAGATCTCTAAACTAGTGAGTTTGTGCTTTTGGCACTAAATAAATATAGTTTTAAAACCCATGTATATTCCTTAAGATATAATGAGATTTAGCGCTACGTGACGACGCAGTAAATTTCGTCTGTAGTCGCTCAGATTAGAGAAAAGTTAGCACTACGCGACGATGCAGAAAATTCCGTCCGTAGTTGCCTAGTTTCATAAAATGTATAAGCGCTATGTTGCGATGCAGACAATTCCGCACGTAGTTGGCTATTTTTATAGTTAGGCACTACGTGGCGATGCAGTAAATTCCACTCGTAGTTGCCCAGAGTTTTAGCACTATAATCGCGATGTAGAAATCTCGCATTGTAGTTGCTCAGTGATAAGCTTTAGCGCCCTACGTGCGATGCAGTAAATTCCGTAACGTAGTGGTTGAGATGACTTAGTAAGCTTCACGTTGGCGTTAGTTTTAATCGCCCGTAATGGATTGAATGTTTAAAGGATATGCATGGGGGTTTTGAAAGAAATCATAAAACAAATGATAAATTGTCATGTTAGTGTATGTGATATTATATCTTCGTTGCACTAACTTGTTTGTTTATTTTGTAGCTATTTATATTTCATTGTGCGCCACCGCTGGACGAGACCGACTTTTTCTTTATATATATAGCTATAGATGGGCAATCGCGCAAAACGCTTAGAAACATTTTGTATATGTATTTAATCATGTATATTTTGAATTTGAATGATGTTGAATTAGTAAAATGTAAATATATTCATGCATACTACATATATATGATTCATATATGTATACTTGGCATTTATTTATTGTTGATGCTTATGAAATTGTGATGATTGATGCATGATTGAGAATTAAAGAAGTTGGGAGGTTTTCAGAAATAGTTGAAGTGTCATTTTATTCACAGGTGAAATTTTGGTTTATCAAAAACACAACTGTTATGCTGCCGAAATTTTATAAAATGAATTTGAAATAGAATCGAAGAAAAAGTTTATCCTTCCCAACCAGTTATAGAGAAAATCAAATCACTAAGTTTTAACGAGTAAACCGGAATAGAAAGTTAGGGTTCGCTTCCCGGATGTCTTTGATCCGACGAGTCGGTTCTAAGGAGTCCGTTGAAGTGCCCGGCAGGATCCTCCAGTCGAAAGCTTAGATAAGGTCTGTGAAGGGTCCTGTCAAGTTGGTATCAGAGCCCGATTCTCGTTCAGTTAAGAAAAAGTTTTCAGAGAGAAAGTTTTGAAAGAAAAGTTAAGTTAGTTCGCAGAAATCATGCATCAGTAATGCATAAACTAAAGTATGAGTGTTATCGCTCGATTTGAGCATGTTATGACTGTGCATAAGAGTTTAAATTAATATTGCATAAAATTATCATGCCAGACTTTATTGAGCTAGTTTGCTAAACTCGAATTTTGACTTTTGACTATTAGTGTATTAAGTACATCTATAGTCATGCAGCGTAGAGATCGTCCAAGGACGAGACAGGCTGCCGCAAAGGCACCTACACCAGATAAAGAGCAGGTTGACGAGTCCGTCAATGTGTCAGCTAGTTCCTCACACCCAGGGCCATCACAGCCAGCAAGATCAGAGCCTGCCCCAGGATCTAATCCGGGGCAGATGGAGCATATGGCCCAGTTGCTAGCAGTAGTTCTTCGGCAATCGGGGGAGACAGGAGCGACGTCAAAGCGCGCCATCAGGTTAGGCGCTAAGCAATATGATGGGATTGGAGACCCCGAGATAGCATGGTCATGGCTAGTGACGAACGAAGAAATATTTCAGGTTATAGGTTGCACAGAGGATCAGATGGTCGTCTACTCAGCTTTCCTGTTGAAGGATCGAGCCAAAGATTGGTGGAAGGCGTATCAGAGAGCGCATCCAGCTAGAGTATCGTGGGAAGACTATAAGAAAGAGTTCCTAGATAAGTTTTTCCCAAAGGTTTACAAAGATAAAAAGATTGAGGAATTTTACAGGTTAGACCAGAGAGACTCTATAGTGACCGAGTATGAAAAGAGATTCTCCGAGCTAGTTTGTCTAGTTCCTCACATTGTTGAGAATGAAGAATAGAAGATTAGCAGATTTATGGCAGGCCTCAATCCTACGATCAGAACCATAGTAACATCCGCTACACATACTCGGTATGGACAGCTGGTAGAGGCAGCCACCAGAGTAGAGCAGAGCGCCCAAATCACCTTGAAGTCAAAGGCGCAATTCAGTCAAAAGCGAAGCTGGACCGGTAGCCATCAGGGAGAGTCCAGTAAAGTACCCAAGAGTGGTCAGCGCCCAGCATGGTCACAGAGTCGGCAGTAGGGCCAGAGACCTCCGAAGAGTCAGAGCTCAGTTCAGTCATCAGCAGGGCCCATGAGCCAACAGAGTTGGAGGAGCCGACCATTGTGCGCTAGATGTGATTGGTTACACCATGGTGAGTGCCTTCAGGGCAAGACCGGATGTTTCAGGTATGGACAGGAGGACCACTTTATGAGAGACTGTCCCAGTGCAGTGATGTCGAGTTCATCTGAGGCCAGATTAGCCGTCTAGGGGCAACCTAGTGGTGGAGCAGGTAGAGGCATACCCCCCAGAGGACAGCTTAGTAGACCGCCCAGAGCACCGATAGGTAGACCTCGTAGTCAGGCTACCAGAGTATATACGGTGACCCAGCAGGCGGCAGATGCGACACCAGATGTGGTCACAGGTACCCTTTCTCTCATTTATACTGATGCTCATGTATTAGTGGACCTAGGAGCCACCCATTCTTTTATTTCTCAAGAGTTCATAGGTAGAGTCGAAATAGAGTTAAGTCCGACCAAGTGTAGCATGGTAGTGTCACTTCCCACAGGTGATTCGCTTATTGCGGATAGAGTCTACATGGGAAGTAAAGTGACTATAGCAAGTCATGAGTTCGAGACCAATCTGATAGAACTCGATATTCATGACTTTGACATCATTTTGGGCATGGATTGGTTATCCAAGCATCGTGCGATTGTAGATTGCTATAGAAAAGAGGTCCAGTTCAGCAAGCCTGGAGAACCAGATGTGATCTTTTGTGGAGAGCGGAAAATACTCTCTACAAGTTAGTAAGCGTGATCCGAGCAAATAAGATGCTCTGTAAAGCATGCCAGGGATACTTGGTGTATGCTATAGAAGCTGGCAGTACTGAGTTACAAATGACAGAAGTTCCTGTGGTGAACGAGTTCTCTGATGTATTTTCCGAGGACCTTCTAGGACTACCTCCGGATAGAGAAATTGAGTTCGAGATTGAGCTAGCACTTGGCACAGAACCCATCTCTATAGCTCCGTATCGGATGGCACCAGCTGAGCTAAAGGAATTGAAAGTGCAAAGGGAGGATGTTCCCAAGATAGCCTTCAGAACTAAATATGGGCATTATGAGTTCTTGGTGATGCCATTCGGCTTAACCAATGCTCCAATAGCCTTTATGGATCTGATGAACCCTGTCTTCAGACCGTACTTAGACAAGTTCGTTATAGTTTTCATTGATGATATCCTGGTATATTCAAGTAGTAGAGAGGAGCACGTAGAGCACTTGAGGGTTGTGTTGCAGACTCTAAGAGAGCATCAGTTGTATGCAAAATTTAACAAGTGCCAGTTTTGGCTAGATCGTTTGGCATTTCTGGGACATGTAGTATTGGTAGAGGGTATTTCAGTAGATCCCTAGAAGATAGAAGCTATTGTAAATTGGAAGCCACCTACGAGTGTAACAGAAGTCAGAAGCTTCTTGGGTTTAGCTGGGTATTATAGAAAGTTTGTAGAAGGATTCTCCAAGATAGCTACTCCACTGACCAGGTTAATAAGAAAAGAAGAGAAGTTCATCTGGTCAAAAGCCTGTCAAAGCAGTTTTGATGAGTTAAAGCAAAGGCTGACTACTGCACCAGTGCTTACACTTCCCTTAGGAAGTGAATGATTTACAGTATATTGCGATGCCTCCAGGCAAGGTTTAGGTTGTGTGTTGATGCAGCATGATAGAGTGATAGTTTATTCTTCAAGGCAATTAAAGAAGCATGAAGTGAACTATCCAACACACGACTTAGAGTTAGCAGCTGTAGTGTTCGCTTTGAGAATATGGCGACACTATCTCTATGGAGTACCTTGCAGGATCTTCACAGATCACAAAAGCCTACAGTACTTGTTCACACAGAAAGACTTGAACATGAGACAGAGAAGGTGGATAGAGCTTATTAAAGACTATGACTGCACCATTGAATACCACCTAGGCAAGGCAAATGTAGTAGCAGATGCGCTAAGCAGGAAACCCTCTAGTTCCCTAGCCCAACTTAAAGCAGAGTACTTACCAATGCTAGTAGAATTGAGATCTATAGGGGTCAGTTTAGAGACAACAGAGTTAGGTGCTCTAGTAGCAGCTTTCCATGTTCAGCCAGTGTTAGTAGACAGAGTTAGAGACTTACAAGCTTATGATTAGTACTTGATGAAATTGAGAAGCAAGATAGAGGCTGGACAGCAGAGTAGCTTCACTTTGCGAAGTGATGGAACACTAGTGTTGGGCCAAAGATTATGCGTGCCAGATGTAACAGAGTTGAAGAAAGAAATCATGGAAGAGGCGCACTCCTCGGCATATGCTATACATCCAGGGAGTACGAAGATGTATCGGACTCTGAGAGACCACTACTGGTGGAGAGGTATGAAAAGAGAGATAGCAGAGTTCGTATCCAAGTGCCTAACCTGTCAGCAGATTAAGATTGAACATCAGAAACCAACAGGTTTACTACAACCTCTTTCCATTCCTGAGTGGAAGTGGGAAAAGATCACGATGGATTTCGTGACGAGACTCCCCATGACACAGCGTGGACATGATGCCATTTGGGTTATCGTGGATAGATTGACGAAGTCGGCCCACTTCATTGCTACTAATAATACCTATTCTCTGGAAAGATATGCCCAGCTATATATAGACAAGATTGTGAGACTGCATGGTGCACCAGTGTCCATTATATCAGACAGAGATCATCGCTTCACTTCTCGATTTTGACCAAAGCTACAGGATGCTATGGGCATCAAGTTACATTTCAGTACCGCTTTTCACCCACAGACAGATGGCCAATCAGAGAGAACTATTCAAACTCTTGAAGATATGTTGAGAGCTTGTGTGATGGAATTTAAAGGAAGCTGGGATAATTACCTAGCATTGATAGAATTTGCCTACAACAATAGCTATCAGTCTAGCATCGGTATGGCACCGTATGAGGCGTTGTATGGCAGAAAGTGTAGAACCCCAATCTGTTGGGACGAAGTGGGGGAGAGAAAATTAATTGGCCCAGAGATTGTCCAAGATACAATCGAGAAAGTAAGTATGATAAGAGAGCGGTTGAAGATAGCAAGCGACAGACAAAAAAGCTATGCGGACAATCGAAGAAGAGATTTAAAGTTTGAAATGGGTGATCAAGTGTTCCTACGAGTCTCACCCTGGAAGGGGATTCTGAGATTCGAAAAACGTGAAAAGTTAAGCCCACGATACATAAGCCCCTATGAGATAGTAGATAAGGTGGGTGAAGTAGCTTATCGATTGAAGCTGCCATCAGAGCTAGCCAACATCCATGACGTGTTCCACGTCTCTATGCTACGAAAGTATATAGCTAACACTTCACATATTCTTTAGGAGCATCCAGTAGAAATCCTAGATCATAGAGATCAAGTGTTGCGTAACAAAGTGATTCCACTAGTGAAGGTGCTATGGCGAAATCACGGGGCAGAAGAGGCTACATGGGAGCCCGAAGCACAGATGCGTGCCCAATACCCTCAGTTGTTTGAATAAGGTACGCAGTTTCAAATTTCGAGGATGAAATTTTATAAGGGGGGAAGAAATTGTAAACCCCTAGTCTCGATCTATAACCTCTTAGTGTTAAAAGATGGATTAGAGAGGTAAAATAAATCTCTACATTAGATTAATTGAATTTCATGGCGTTAGAGATTTATCAACTTAAGATTGACGACGAAATTCGTCAATTATAAAAGTTAAGTAACATTACAATAGAATCAAGTTAGTATTAAGCTAAATCGATTCTTCGATTTTGTGAACGCCATTCTAGAGTTTCACAACAACTAAATTAGCAAGAAAAAGATTAATAAAGAGTAAAATAACTCATCAGCAAAGAAGAGACAAATTAAAGAAAAATAAAATTTTAAGTGCATGATTAAGAAAATTTTTACATTAGTTGTTCGTAAGTAATGAACAACTATTAAGCGATTCAATAAGAGATTGATGACAATCAAAATAAATCAAGGGACAACCTTGATATTCCATAGAACATTAATAAGATATATAAACAAGACACTTAGAAGCCAAGTGGACAAGTGAAGAGTGCAAAGCTACCATAAAAATAAAAAACAAAAGTGATTCCCATATAGAGTAGAGGAGGAGAGAAAATGATGGTCAAACAAATTAAAAATAAGACTTAAGTGCCATTTTTATGAAGGTTAATTATATATATTGAACATTTAGCAAGATTCCAGCAAGAAAAGATGAAAATAAGTGTGAAACAAAGAAGAAAACAGCAGCTGCCAGAAAAGAGAATAAAGCTGGGCAGCAGTGAAAAGAAAAGAGAAATTGAGAGGAAGTTGCGTGAAATTTAAAAGAGGTGGGGCAAGAATGCAAATTAGAGAAGTGTAACTAGTATATAAGCAACACTTGGCTGAAAATTTTCAGCAAACAAAAGTCATTTCCGTGCATCCCACCAGCTGAAACCGTGAAGCACCAGAAACAGAGCAGCAGACGTGCAACTGCAGGGCAGAAACAGCAGCAAGAGAAAATGGTAAAGAAACAGCCCTTTTCAGCCCATCCAAGCCTCAAATCCTCTCTCTAAACCCTCTCTCAAGTCCCTCTCACTTCCCATAGGAAGGATCAAGTAAGAAATCAAATTTCTCACCCTTTTATTTACTGAAAAATTCCAGCAGTGTGCTGAAATTGTTTCTGCAGAATCTTATTGTATGTTGTTGGAGGTTTTGCACTAGAAATGGTGTCAAAACCTAAGTGATTGTTATAGAACCTTAGAGGATATGTTTTTGGGTGTAAATGGTAGCTTAGGGTTGTATTTATGGGCTGTTATAAGCTTGAGAATCATAGAAACTAAAATTGTTTTTCACACACACCAACTAGTTGATGAAAGTTTTGAGTGAATTGTTAGTGTTCAAATGAACAAGTAATGTTTATGTGTGTGTTATGAATATATTAGACAGTAAATAAGCTCTGAAATTTAGAGGTTTTGAACCCAAGTTTGAGCATAAAAATGATTAGAAAAGCATAGGAAAGCATATAGAAATTATAGAAGCTCAATAGAATTAGTTTTAACAATTTTGTCAATTCCGAGCTGAATTTTGAGCTAGAGGAGACCTGACCATATTTGGCTTATTTGGGGGTGTTCTACACCTAAATGATGCCTAGGAACCATAGAAAACCATAGGCTTTGGAACGGATCGAATCCGATAAAAATTGTGCAAGTTATGCACAAAATAGTGCCGTTGGAGCTCTGGAAAGTGAAACGACTATCCTAATACAATTTTTATGGCATGAAATGAGTTTAGTTAGTCATTATTAGTTAAATGAAGCTTAGTTATAGAAGAAAATCTAGCATCGCTAATCCGAAACCAAGAGTTTACAAAACGTGTATTAAATTACGCCAGAAAGTGTCCAAAACGGACGTTTTCCTTAGATTTGACATAGCAAACGATAATATTTCTCAATGAAATTTGTCGTGTGACTAGAATGTGATATAAGTGAGCCATAGGAAAAAGAACGAAGGAAAACGGAGCTCCGAGCAGCAGGTTATCGTCTATTCTGTCAAGGGTTGTCCATTTTAAATAAAATTGTGATTTTTCCTTTTAAGCCTCCGACAAGTAAACGGACTGTGTGGGGATGTCTCTAGGGGTCCAAAACTAAAACTTTTCCACAAAAATCGGGATTTGAGAGTCTCGGTTGATTTAAAAACGAGTTAGGAGCTATATAGAGAGAATTGGGCATAGTTGGGTATTTCTAGCATATAGTTGAGAAATGGAGGTTTTTGTTAATAGTAATGAAGAGAAAATGTTGTGTAGGTGACAAGCGCGTGAGCGGCGTCCAGGAGCCTCGTCGAGACGCTTGACGCGGCCTTGAGGTAAGTGGTTCGCCATTTAAGATATTTTACAAGTTCATGTTAATTCTTAATTTTGGTAATGAATGTAATAGTTAAGTAATAAAAGAAAATGAAAATGATCTTCAATATCAAGTTAAAGTTTGAGTGTATAGGGTCCTATGGAACCTATATAGAAATAGAAATTGATGCTAAGTTGTTATAAAAAGAAATTAAAATGAGAAAGTTTTCAAGATCTCTAAACTAGTGAGTTTGTGCTTTTGACACTAAATAAATATAGTTTTAAAACCCATGTATATTCCTTAAGATATAATGAGATTTAGCGCTACGTGACGACGCAGTAAATTCCGTCTATAGTCGCTCAGATTAGAGAAAAGTTAGCACTACGCGACGACGCAGAAAATTCCGTCCGTAGTTGCCTAGTTTCATAAAAAGTATAAGCGCTACGTTGCGATGCAGACAATTCCGCACGTAGTTGGCTATTTTTATAGTTTGGCACTACGTGGCGATGCAGTAAATTCCGCTCGTAGTTGCCCAGAGTTTTAGCACTATAATCGCGATCCAGAAAATCCCGCATTGTAGTTGCTCAGTGATAAGCTTTAGCGCCCTACGTGCGATGCAGTAAATTCCGTAACGTAGTGGTTGAGATTACTTAGTAAGCTTCACATTGACGTTAGTTTTAATCGCCCATTATGGATTGAATGTTTAAAGGATATGCATGGGGGTTTTGAAAGAAATCATAAAACAAATGATAAATTGTCATGTTAGTGTATGTGATATTATATCTTCGTTACACTAACTTGTTTGTTTATTTTGTAGCTATTTATATTTTATTGTGCGCCACCGCCGGATGAGACCGACTTTTGCTTTATATATATAACTATAGATGGGCAATCGCGCAAAACGCTTAGAAACATTTTGTATATGTATTTAATCATGTATATTTTGAATTTGAATGATGTTGAATTAGTAAAATGTAAATATATTCATGCATACTACATATATATGATTCATATATGTATACTTGGCATTTATTTATTGTTGATGCTTATGAAATTGTGATGATTGATGCATGATTGAGAATTAAAGAAGTTGGGAGGTTTTCAGAAATAGTCGAAGTGTCATTTTATTCACAGGTGAAATTTTGATTGATCAAAAACACAGCCGTTATGCTGCCGAAATTTTTATAAAATGAATTTGAAATAGAATCGAATAAAAAGTTTATTCCTCCCAACCAGTTACAGAGAAAATCAAATCACTAAGTTTTAACAAGTAAACCGGAATAGAAAGTTAGGGTTCGCTTCCCAGATGTCTTCGATCCGACGAGTCGGTTCTGAGGAGTCCGTTGAAGTGTCCGGCAGGATCCTCCAAACGAGAGCTTAGATAAGGTCTGGGAAGGGTCCTGTCAACTACTGTTGCTAACTCCAAGTCGTGTGTTTGATAGTTTACTTCATGCTTCTTTAACTGTCTTGAAGTATAAGCTATCACCCTGTCATTTTGCATCAACACACAACCTAAACCTTGCCGGGAGGCATCACAATACACTGTAAACCCCTCACTTCCTGAGGGAAGTGTAAGCACTGGTGCAATAGTCAACCTTTGCTTCAACTTATCAATATTGTTCTGACATGCCTCTGACCAAACGAACTTCTCTTCTTTTTTGGTTAACCTTTCCACGAACTTTCTGTAATATCCAGCTAAACCCAAGAAACTTCTAACTTCTGTTACATTCGTGGGTGGCTTCCAATCTACAATGGCCTCTATTTTCTAGGGATCTACTGAAATACCCTCTGCTGACACCACATGTCCTAAGAATGCTACTCGATCTAGCCAAAACTGGCACTTGCTGAACTTCGCATAAAGCTGATGCTCTCTCAGAGTATGTAATACAATCCTCAAGTGCTTCGCATGCTCGTCTATACTACCTGAATACACCAGAATGTCATCGATGAAGACTATTACGAACTTATCTAGGTAGGGTCTAAAAACACGATTCATCAAATCCATAAAAGCTGCTGGGGCATTGGTTAAGCCAAATGACATCACCAAGAACTCATAATGCCCATATCTAGTCCTGAAGGCCGTCTTGGGAACATCTTCCCTACGCACCTTCAGCTGATGATACCCCGATCGTAGATCTATCTTCAAAAAGACCTTAGCTCCTTGTAGCTGGTCGAACAAGTCATCGATTCTTGGCAATGGATACTGATTCCGGATGGTTACTTTGTTGAGCTGCCTATAATCAATGCACAACGGAGGCTTCCGTCTTTCTTCTTAACAAACAACACCGGAGCTCCCCACAGTGAGGTACTCGTTTTAACGAAGCCCTTGTTCAATAGTTCTTCCATCTTCACCTTCAACTCCTTTAGCTCTACTGGCGCCATTCGGTACGGTGCTATAGAAATGGGCTCTGTACCAGGTGCTAGCTCAATTTCGAACTCAATCTCCTTATCCGGTGGCAACCCTGGTAGGTCCTCGGGAAATACATCGGGGAACTCATTAACCACAGGAACTTCTGTCAACTGTAACTCACTACTACCAGCTTCTATTGCATACACTAAGTACCCTTGGTATGCTTTACGGAGCATTTTGTTGGCTTGACTCACACTTACCAAACTTGTAGAGAGTATTTTTCTCTCTCCATAAAATATCACATCTGGTTCCCCAGGCTTGCTAAACTGAACTTCTTTCCTGTAGCAATCTACAGTGGCACGATGCTTGGATAGCCAATCCATGCCCAAAATGATATCAAAATCATGAATATCGAGCACTATCAGATCAGCCTTGAACTCATGACCTGCTATAATCACTTTACTTCCCATGTAAACTCTATCCGCAATAAGCGAATCACCCGTGGGAAGTGACACTACCATGCTACACTCGGTCGGTCTCAACTCTATCCCGACTCTATTTATGAACTCTCGTGCAATAAAAAAATGGGTGGCTCCTGGGTCCACCATGTTGGGTTTTTGTATACATCTCATACATCATAGCACAGCTGAAAAATAAAAATTTACAGCAAACAAAAATCAAAAACCCAAATTGGATCACTCTAGATTAGTTTAAAACCAAAACAATTAAACATATATAGGGTGTTTAATTGAAACCATACCTTCGTTAGCGGCTCATTCCCTTCTCGTATGATCTAATCCACTAGCGATCCAAGTGTAGAATCGCCTCTAAGGTATCCACACAGCAACACGATGTTCAAAAACCCAATTGGAGATGGCGATAGCCGAACGAACACCCTATGTGCTAGTCAAGGTGGTTGGCTATATGGTGATATTGAGAGTTTCTTGTTTTGCCCCAAATTTTTTTTCTAAGAGAGATCAACCATTGTTATCCCATCATATGGGTATTTATAGACAATCTAATCTTTCTATTGGGCAAAGAAAATGAAACCCCAATTTAGGCCCATTAGGAATTCTCCAAATCCATTAGCTTTAGGCCCAATTTTAATTTAATCCAATTAAATTAAATTGATCCTAATAAAATAAATGGGCCTTTATTTTATTTTATCACCATTAATATTAATATCTCATATTAACATATTAAATCCTATTGAATAGCCATTTTACACTGTACATCGAGTTGCTTAAGTGTGTGACCCTTAGGTATCGAACACGTTGGCAACCCAAAATGAATTATAATCCTAATTGAATTAGGATTAGATTAAATTAAAACTTTTGATTTAATCCTTGATTCACCAATCAACTAATTGATTCCAAGTAGATCAAGATTGGCACCTAGCAATGCATCATGACCACCCAAGTGCCTAGAATTGTCTGTGGTTAGAACGATACCTTTCCATAAACAGTTACCGTGCAATTCATCCTTTGGTCATAACATATCTCATTCGGTTATGAGTATGGACTATGTGTCAACTCTCACTAGAATGACTAAGTCATGTCTAGCCCGAATTTATTTGTTCTTGTTCCGGAAATTCGTTATTCCCAATTACGTATCTTGGGAGACTCTTCCATTGGTACGATCACTCTGGCCAGAGATTCTTGGAATAACGATTTCCTCAAGAGGCTGTAAGATATCTTCTTCTACAATGAAAAGTGACGAATCCTTTATTGATCACTCAACTACACTCGAGTAGCTCATGTCGAACTCAAGTACCACCCTACGAGTCAACTCTCCGAGTCAATAAGGAATGGCATTAAAGGACGACAGTTGATACTCAGTGTACTTTGGAGATCTCATGTCAAAGGATACTTGCACTACTGATATGTTAAGATGAGATCACTGACATAAAACTATCCATGTGATCATCTTATAATCAGGTCATCTAATGTACTCATTCTAAACAAGCATCCACATGTTTACTCTAGACATCTCATATGTCATCAGCTTATGAGAACTACTGCTCGATCCAATCAAGGAGTATAACACGTGCTAGTCTATCTGTACTAATGATGTCCCGTCTCATTAATACTATGACTAGGGATATTTAAGTATAAACACATTTGCATGTAATAGGAATCTCATATCATGAACTCTTTCATGATTTCCTTTACACTGTGTTATATGTACTAGGACTTTATTACGCAGTTGAATATAAACTGAATAATAATGTTGCCATTTTATTAAAAAGAAATATGCATAAATACAATCTAAGTTTGATTGGTTCTAGGGCACATCACTAACACACCAGTACATGAGCATCAATATCGAATAAAAAAATGGTACCTATGACCACATCTGGTGTGGCATCTGCTGCCTATTGGGTCACTGTATATACTTTGGCAGCCTGGCTGCGAGGTCTACCAGGCTGTCCTCTGGGGGGTATGCCTCTACCTGTTCCGCCACTAGGCTGCCCTGCACTAGTAGCTCCTCCGGTCCGGGGGCCTCCCCTTTCGGGTCCACGACTCCTATTAGTTTGCCCCTAAACGACTGATTTGGCCTCGGATGGACTCGATGCGGCTATGCTGGGATAGTCCGCATGAAATGGCCCTCCTGTCCACACCTAAAACATCCGTTCCTGCCCTAAAGGCACTCACCGGGGTGTGACCGGCCACATCTACTGCAAACTGGTCGGCTCCTCCAACTCTATTGACTCCTAGACCCTGCTGACGACTGAACCGAACTCTGGCTAGTCTGAGGTCTCTGGCTCTGCTGCCGACTCTGTGACCATGCTGGCCTCTGACCACTTTTGCCCACTTTACTTGGTCCCTCTTGCTAGCTACCGCCCTAACTACGCTTTTAGCTGAATTGCTGCTTTGGGTTGGGGATGGTTTGTGCACTCTGCTCGACTCTAGTGGCTGCCTCCACCAGCTGTCCATATCTAGTATGTGCTGAGGATGTCACAATGGTCTTGACTGCGGGATTGAGGCCTGCTAAAAATCTACTGACCTTCTATTCTTCGTTCTCGGCAATGTAAGGAACTAGACGAACTAGCTCGGAGAATCTCTTTTCATACTCTGTCATTGTAGAGTCCCCCTGGTCTAGCCTGTAAAACTCCTCGATTTTAGCATATTTGTAAACTTTTGGGAAAAACTTATCTGTAAACTCTTTCTTGAAGTCTTCCCAAGATACTCAGGCTGGATGCGCTCTTTGATGCGACTTCCACCAATCTTTTGCTCTATCCTTTAATAAGAAGGGGGAGAAGGTGACCATTTGCTCCTCTGAGCAACCCATTACCCGAAATATCTACTCATTTGTCTCTAGCCATGATAATGCTTTCTCGGGCTCCCTGGTCCCATCATATGGCTTCGCGCCTAACTTGGGGGCGTGCTCTAAAGTCATTCCTGTCTCCCGCGGCTGCTGAAGGGCCGCTCCTAACATCTGGACCATCTACTCCATATGCCCTAGAATAGGTCCTGGGGCAGGCTCTGATCGGGCTGACTGTGATGGCCCTGGGTGTGAAGAACTCACTGGCACGTTGACGGACTCGTCAACATGCTCTCTATCAGATGTGGATGCCTCAGCAGCAGCCTGCCTCGTCCTGGGACTATCTCGACGTTGCATATCTCTCTAATTTTCAAATAATCATAAACTCAAATTAGAACATTTATAAAGCATGAATTATTTGTATACTCATGCAATGTTCACTTCAATTTCTCTATATCTTATCTCATCTTAAATATAATCGACATAAGTTAGCTCATGAAAATCTTGAAAAAGATGCATGCACATTTATAACATGCTAAATTCAAATAGTATAACTTATGCTTTAACTTATGCAATCGATGAAAGCATAACTCATAAAATCTTTAAAAAAAATGAATACACATAATGACTTTGTGCCTCCTGCATAACTAATGCATAGTTTGTGCAAAATAGCTCAAACTTTTCTGTTAAAACTTTTTCTCAACTTAACAAGAACCGGGCTCTGATACCAACTTGACAGGACCCAAACCAAACCTTCTCTACGCTCGCATCTGGAGGATCCTACCAGACACTTTAACGGACTTCCTGAACCCGACTTGTCAGATTGAAGAAACCCGAGAAGTAAACCTCTAACTTTCTTAGCCGGTTTATTCATTTAAACTCAAGAATTTGGTTTCTTCAAAACAGTTGGGAGTGATAAAATTTTTCACGATTTCATTTCAAAATGATTTCATAAAAATTTTGGCAGCATAACGACTGTATTTTCAACAAATCCAAAATTTACCTGTAAAGAAAATTACACTTCAACTATACTTTCAATTTCTCCCAACTTCTTTATCTACAAACAAGCATTATCATCACATTTTCCACAAACATAATTATAACTCATGCTAAAATGTACATATATATACATCATATATAAGATGCATGAATATTTACAAATATATATAATTCCCAAATTCAAGTGTCATATTTATCACATAATACACATCCATATACATAATTTACACAATATGTTTTTGTGACTCATCCCACCTATAGATATATGAAAAGAGAGTGTCGTCACCCCACCGTCCTACGGCAACGCTCAAGGGTAAAAATAAGCTACACAACTATCAAATGAGTTAGTGCAACAAAATCATATAATATACTATGCATTAATGAAATAAACGATAAACTTAGTTTCCTAAGATTTCAAAATCTTAATATTTTGTTTCAAAATCCCCATGTATAACCTTCCAACACTCTAACCATCACGGGCGGTTTTAACTAACGCCAACGTGAAGCTTTGTGAGAACTCCACCACTACGATACAGAATTTACTGCATCGCACGTAGGGTGATAAATCTCATAACTGAGCAACTACAATGTAGAATTTTCTGCATCGCGATTGTAGTGCTAAACTCTAGACGACTACGAGCGGAATGTACTGCATCGCCACGTAGTGCCAAACTGTGAAATAACCAACTACGTGCGGAATTATCTGTATCGCAACGTAGCGCTACACTTTCTAACAGAACTGAGCAACTACGGACGAAATTTTCTGCGTTGTCGCGTAGTGCTAACTTCTCTATAATCTGAGCGATTACGGATAGAATTTTTTGTGTCGTCATGTAGCGCTACATCTCATTATATCTTAAGATACATACATGGGTTTTTAAACTAACTTATCAAGTGCAAAAAAGCACAAAACCGATAATTTTTGGAACTTTGAAAAACTCTCTTGATTGAATTCTTTTTAAAACAACTTAATATTGATTTTAATCATTTGATGGATTCCATAAGAACCCATATACTCAAAACTTGAACTTTGATATTGGAAAATCATTTTTTATTCTTACTCTTAACCATTAAGTACCACAATTAACACAAGAATTGAAATTAAACATAAGTGTGATAATACAGTTACCTTGAAGTAGCGCAAATCAGTGTCAAGTGTCTCGACGAGCCTCTCGGACCTTGTGCGCTCGCTCGTCACCTACATAACAATTTCTTATTCATAAGAATAACACTTGACTAAATTAACAATGCACTTATTCACATTGTTTCTATACTTTAACTTTTTGACAATTCGATACTCTATAACTTTCTTAAATCGATTTTAACTCAATCGAGACGCTCAAATTCCGATTTCTTTGCAAAATTTTTAGTTTTGGACCCCTAGGGATACCCCCACACGGTCCGTATAATTGTTAGAGGCTCGAAACGAAAAACCGAAATTTTGAGCTTCCTTGACAGCCCATAACAGAATGCATCACAACACACGACTCGGGGCTCCGTTTTCCTTTGTTATTTTTTCTACGGTTCACTTATCTCATATTCTGGTCACATGTCAAATTTCGTCAAAAAATTCTCTTGTTTGCTATGTCAAATCTACGAAAAACACCCCTTTTCGGGCACTTTTGTGCACTTTTTCGTGTCAAACGAGCAACGTTGGTTTTTCTTTCTTATCTAAGCTTCTTTTACCTAATTATGATCAACTAAATTTATTCCATGCAATAAAAATTACATTTATATAGCTATCTCACTTCTCAACGCTCTAAAGGCACCATTTGCGCATAACTTGCGTAATTTTTATCGGATTCGATCCGTTTCAAAATCTATGGTTTTCTATGACTCCTAAACATCATTTGAGGTGTAGAACATCCCCATATATGTCAGTTTTGCACAGTTCTTCTCTAACCTATGGTTTGAGCTTGGGATGACCAATTTTGTCTAAAACTAGTTCTTTGCAATTCTATCAATTCTCTAAGCTTTCCTAACCCTTTTTATGCTTAAATTTGAGTTCAAAATCACTTAATCTCAGAGGCATTCTACTGGTCTTCATAGCCATAACACACACACAAACATAACTTTGTCATTCAAACACTCACAACTCACACAAAATTTCTGTCAACTAGTTGTAGTGCATGAAAATTGATTTTGTTTTGACTTAAACCAAGTGTGGCAGCCTTTATTTAGAACCCTAAGCTACCATTAACACCCAACAACATGTTATTTAAGACTCCACATCATCTAGTTAGGGTCCCACACTTATTTGAAGTGTAGAACACCAACACAACACAAAAACAATACTGTACAAAAAAACTTTCAGCAGCCACTACAGATTTTCAGCAAGGAAAAAGAAAAGGGAAGGTGATATCTCACTTAGACTTTTAATTCAAAGGGTTTAGATGGGCTTGGGGAGACCTCAAGGTGGTGGTATGAAGCTTGGAAGATGGCTTGGACGGTCCTTCTTCTCCCTTTTCTCTTTGCTGTCCAGTTTCTGCTATGTTCACGCCTATTCTGTTTTGTTTCTGGACGGTAGCTGTTGTTCTGTTTTTGTATTGCACGACCAACCCTCTTTTTCTCTAAAAAAATCATCTAAGTGTCATATATATACTACTAACACTTCCCTAAATTGCATTCATGCCCCATCTTCTTTTAATTTCACGCCAAACCCCCTCTATTCTTTCTACTTCTAACAGCTGCCCTTCTTTGAATTTTCTAGCAACTTTGCTTCTCTTTTTGTTTTTCTTCTTCAATTTTGCTTCTAAGTGTTTTGTATATATATCTCATTAATATTTTATGGAATATCAAGCTTGTCCCTTTGATTTGTTTTGTCTATTACTCTTAATAAATGTTTGGTTACTCACTTGTTAACTACTAATTCTACATGACACTTCCTCTAGTTTTTATTTTTGAATTTAAACGTGTCATCACTTATCATCTATTACTTGATTATGGACAACTATTTTATTCGTACTAATGTTTATTGTTGTAATTCTAGAATAAGCATTCGCTCATCGATGAATCGATTTAGATTAACACTAACTTGATTTATTTCTTAACTTCACAATCTAGTTTCACTCGCTAGGAAATTAAGAATCGGAACTAGGGGTTTGTAGCTATTTAGAGGTACATAACCTTGCTTGCTTTTTAGGCTAATTTATTTTTAAGAGAGCTATGCAGGGGTACGTAACCTCGCCTGCTTTTTAGGCTCATTTATTTTTAAGCGAGCTATACAGGGGTACGTAACCACGCCTACTTTTTAGGCTCATTTCTTTTTAAGCATGACAATGAGCTACTCTGAAGGGAGCCCGTTTGCTTGTTAACTTATGAAATTGGAACTCATGAAT
>CM034463.1:31053015-31074728 GCA_019925255.1 Litchi chinensis | reverse complement strand
TGTAAACTCCTAGCTCAGACTTTTAAAGTCCCAACGTTAGAAAATAAGTTAGAGAGATAATATATAACTCTCTCTACGTTTAATTGGTTTAATTTCGTAGCCTCCGAAATTTTTCATTTAGAATACGACGAAATTCGTCGTATTAAAAAGTTTAGTAACGTCCCAATGAAAATCCAAGTTAGGAAATCCAAGATTTTAGTTAAGGATAATCGAATTAAAATTCGATTTAAAAGGGAGAGCTAGGATTTATAAAATAAGCTTGATGTTTTAAAATAAATACTAACGACACGAAAATTAAATCAAATGAGAAACGAAATAAATACGGAAGAATTAAGAGGGGTGTTGTCATGAAAGACTAACAAGACCATGAGTTGAAATGGAAATAAAAAGAAGATGGGGCTTGAATGTAATTAGAAGAAGTAGCCTTAGCATATAAATGACACTTGGGCTGAAATTATTTCAGCAAACATAGCCCATTCAGTCATTAACCGAGAAAGTAAGAGAAGAAGCGAGAAGACTCGTGAAGCTGCTGGAACCAAAACCAGAAACAACAGCCGTGCATCACCCAAGGCAGAACAGATTTCGTGAAAGGAGAAAGGGCCAGCCGTTTCAGTTGTGAGGCCATAGCAGAAGTGCTCGACAGAAACAAAGAAGCTGCTGAAATCGTGAGGCAGTAGCTACAGATCGCGTGGAAGAAGAGAGGCCGAACTGCTAGTGGTCACGAGGAAAGAAGCTGCTGGCGTGCGCTGCACCTTGCTGTCCAAACGAGAGAGGAAGGGAAGAAGAAGGAACACCAGCAGTTGTTGGTCGTGGAAGGAACAGAAGGGCAGACCAGGCACGAGCAGAAACAGAACTGAAGCAGATTCGCGCGAGGCAAGAACGACTGCAGGGGCTAGTCGCCCAGGAAGGAAAATAGAAGAAATGACCTCCAGGCAGCTTCCACACTCTAACACCCTTCCCTTTAGGCATCTTACAAGTCATTCAAACCCTCCAAACAAGCATCAAGTAAGAGCACAACCTATTTCCTTTTAAATTCTATAGAAAATGAAACGAAAAGTGTAGATAGCTTGCTGTTGTGGTTGTTATGGATTTGTATTGGATGATTCCTCTTCAAATCTTGATAGAACCTAATATGGTTATTCTAGAATCTTGAATGATGATTGTTGTGTGTAATTGATGCCATAAAAGATGTAAATATGGGCTGTCACACCCTCTCTCAAAATAGAAACCGAAATTGGTGTTTTATGCACACCAAATGGTTGATAGAAGTTGTGAGTAAAGTTTGAGTAATTAATTGATCAAGTTAGATTTATGCATGTATTAGAAACTTGTAGGGCAGCAGTTAGACCTTAAATTAGATGGTTTTGAAACCAATTTTAAGCCTTAAAGAGGTTAGAAAAATTAGAGAAGTGTTTAGAGTTGCAAAGGCATGGTTATAGCCAAAAATGTGATTTCCGAGCTCAAATTTGAGCTAGAGGAGACCTGACCATATTTGGCTTATTTGGGAGTGTTCTACACCTCAAATGATGCCTAGGAACCATAGAAAACCATAGGTTTTGGAACGGATCGAATCCGATAAAAATTGTATAAGTTATGCACAATATAGTGCCGTTAGAGCTCTGAGAAGTGAAACGGTTAGTTTAATGCAATTTTTATGACACGAAATGAGTTTAGTTAATCATTATAAGTTAAATGAAGCTTAGTTATGGAATAAAATCTAGCGTCGCTAACCCGAAACCAAGAGTTTGCAAAACGGGCACTTAATTGCGCTCGAAAGTGTCCAAAACGGATGTTTTCCTTAGATTTGACATAGCAAACGATAATATTTCTCAATGAAATTTGTCGTGTGACTAGAATGTGATGTTAGTGAGCCGTAGGAAAAAGAACGAAGGAAAACAGAGCCCCGAGCAGCAGGTTACCATCTGTTTTGTCAAGGGCTGTCCATTTTAAATAAAATTGTGATTTTTCGTTTTAAGCTTCCGACAAGTAAACGGACTGTGTGGGAACATCCCTAAGGGTCCAAAACTAAAAATTTTCCGCAAAAATCGGGATTTGAGAGTCTCGGTTGAATTAGAAACGAGTTAAGAGCTATATAGAGAAAATTGGACATAGTTGGGAATTCTAGCGTATAGTTGAGAAATGAAGGTTTTTGTTAATAGTAATAAAGAGAACTTGTTGTGTAGGTGACGAGCGCGTGAGCGGCGTCTAGGAGCCTCGTTGAGACGCTTGACGCGGCCTTGAGGTAAGTGGTTCGCTGCTTAATAGCTTTTTAAATTATCATGCAAATTCTTGATGATGTTAAATGACTATAGTAGCTATGTAATAAAGGAAATTGAAAATGATATTTAATGATGTAGTTAAAGTTTAAGCGTATGGATTCTTATGGAATCCATATGTTACTAGAAAGTGATAATGAGTTACATGTAAAGAAAATGGAATAAGAGAGTTTGCAAGATATTCAAACTAAAGTCATTTGTGCTTTTGCACTTAAAGAAATTGATTATGAAAACCCATGTGTATACCTTATAAGTTTATGAAATTTAGCGTTACGTGACGACGCAGAGAATTCCGTCCGTAATCGCTCAGTTTATAGAAAAGTATAGCGCTACGTTGCGATGCAGACAATTCCGCACGTAGTTGGTTAGTTGACAGTTAGCGCTACGACGCGATGCAGTAAATTCTGCTCGTAGTCGTCTAGAGATTTAGCACTACATTTGCGATGCAGCGAATTCGGCACTGTAGTTGTTCAGTGAATAGTTTAGCGCCCTACGTACGATGCAATAAATTCCGTAACGTAGTGGTTGAGATGAATTAGTAAGCTTCACGTTGGCGTTAGCCAAAATCGCCCGTGATGGTTAGAACGAGTCAAGGATACACATGGAAGAATTTAAAGAAATTGTAAAACTTGAGTTAATAACGAATTATTATGTTAGTGTATATGATATTGTATATCCTTGTTGCACTAATCCCTCTTATTGAGTTTTGTTGCGTGCCGTTGTCGGACGAGATCGTGGTCTTTTGATTGTATATATATTCATAGGTGGGCGATCGCGCAAAACGCTTAGAAACATTTTGTATATGTATATTTTGATCGTGAATGATGTTGAATTTGTAAAATATAAATATATTCATGCATACTACATATATATATATATATGATTCATGTGTGTATACTTGACATTAAAGTTGTTGTTTATGCTTATGAAAATGTGATGGATATTGCATGGTTGTGGATATAGAAGTTGGGAGGTTTTCAGAAATAGTCGAAGTGTATTTTCATGACAGGTGAAATTTTTGGTTTATAAAAAATGCAGCGGTTATGCTGCCAAACTTTTTATAAAATAAATTAGAAAAAGAATAAAAAAAAGTTTATCCCTCCCAACCAGTTACAAATAAAATTAAATCACTAAGTTTTAACGAGTAAACAGGATACAAAAAGATAGGGTTCGCTTCCCGGAGGTCTTCGATCCGACAAGTTGGTTTCGATGAATCCGTTGAAGTGCCCGGCAGGATCCTCCAGATGAGAGCTTAGATAAGGTCTGGGAAGGTCCTGTCATGTTGGTATCAGAGCCCGGTTCTTGTTCAGTTAAGAAAAAGTTTTCAGAGAAAAGTTTGAACTATTTCGCACAAATTGTGTGCTAGTTATGCTTAAGGCACGAAATTATTATGTGCATGCATTCTTTTAAAGGTTTTGAGATGTTATGCTTTCATCGATTGCATAAATTAAAGTATGAGTTATAGTAATTAAATTCAGCATGTTAAGAATATGCTTCGAAGCAAGTTGCTAAATAAAAGTTTATGCAGAAGAATTTAAATTAATATTGCATGAAATTATCATGCCAGACTTTATTGAGCTAGTTTGCTAAACTTGAATTTTGATTTTGGCTATTAGTGTATTAAATACATCTATAGTCATGCAGCGTAGAGATCGTCTAAGGACGAGACAGGCTGCCGCAGAGGCACCTACACCAGATAGAGAGCAGGTTGACGAGTCCGTCAACGTGCCAGTTAGTTCCTCACACCCAGGGCCGTCACAGCCAGCAGGATCAGAGCCTGCCCCAGGACCTACTCCAGGGCAGATGGAGCATATGGCCCAGCTGCTAGCAGCAGTTCTTCAGCAATTGCGGGAGACAGAAGCGACGTCAGAGCGCGCCATCAGGTTAGGCGCTAAGCAATATGATGGGACCGGAGACCCTGAGATAGCATGGTCATGGCTAGTGACGAACGAAGAAATATTTCAGGTTATAGGCTGCACAGAGGATCAGATGGTCGTCTACTCAGCTTTCATGTTGAAGGATCGAGCTAAAGATTGGTGGAAGGCGTATCAGAGAGCGCATCCAGCTAGAGTATCGTGGGAAGGCTTTAAGAAAAAGTTCCTAGATAAGTTTTTCCCAAAGGTTTACAAAGATAAAAAGATTAAGGAATTTTACAGGTTAGACCAGAGGGACTCTATAGTGACCGAGTATGAAAAAAGATTCTTCGAGCTAGTTCGTCTAGTTCCTCATATTGTTGAGGATGAAGAACAGAAGATTAGCAGATTTATGGCAGGCCTCAATCCTACGATCAGAACCATAGTAACATCCGCTACACATACTCGGTATGGACAACTGGTAGAGGCAGCCACCAGAGTAGAGCAGAGTGCCCAGATCGCCTTGAAGTCAAAGGCACAATTCAGTCAAAAGCGAAGCTGGACCAGTAGCCATCAGGGAGAGTCCAGTAAAGTACCCCAGAGTGGTCAGCGCTCAGCAGGGTCACAGAGTCGGCAGCAGAGTCAGAGACCCCAAACTAGTCAGAGTTCTTTTCGATCATCAACAGGGTCCAGGAGCCAGCAAAGCTGGAGGAGCCGACCATTGTGCGCTAGATGTGGCCGGTTACATCACGGTGAGTGCCTTCAGGGCAAGACAGGGTGCTTCAGGTGTGGACAGGAGGGCCACTTCATGAGAGACTGTCCTAGTGCAGTAGCTTCGAGCCCATCAGAGGCCAGATCAGCAGTTCAGAGGCAGACTAGTGGGAGCCGTGGACCCGATAGGGGAGGCCCCCAGACTGGAGGAGCTACTAGTGCATGGCAGCCTAGTAGCGGAACAGGTAGAGATATACCCCCCAGAGGACAGCCAGGTAGACCTCCCAGAGCACCGATAGGTAGACCTCATAGTCAGGCCGTCAGAGTATATACAGTGACCCAGCAGGCGGCAGATGCTACACCAGATGTGGTCACAGGTACCATCTCTTTATTTGATACTGATGCTCATGTATTGGTGGACCTAGGAGCCACCCATTCTTTTATTTCTCGAGAGTTCATAGATAGAGTCGGGATAGAGTTGAGTCCGACCCAGTGTAGCATGGTAGTGTCACTTCCCACAGGTGATTCGCTTGTTGCGGATAGAGTGTATATGGGAAGTAAAGTGACTATAGCAAGTCATGAGTTCGAGGCTAATTTAATAGTACTCGATATTCATAACTTTGACATCATTTTGGGCATGGATTGGTTATCCAAGCATCGTGCGACCGTAGATTGTTATAGAAAAGAGGTTCAGTTCAGCAAGCCTGGGGAACCAGATGTGATCTTTTGTGGAGAGCGGAAAATACTCTTTACAAGTTTAGTAAGCGTGATCCGAGCGAATAAGATGCTCCGTAAAGCATGCCAGAGGTACTTGGTCTATGCAATAGAAGCTAGCGACAGTGAGCTACAGTTGACAGAGGTTCCTGTGGTGAATGAGTTCTCTGATGTATTTCCCGAGGACCTTCCAGAACTACCTCCGGATAGAGAGATCGAGTTCGAGATTGAGCTAGCACCAGGCACAGAGCCCATCTTGATAGCTCCGTATCGGATGGCACCAGTTGAGCTAAAGGAATTGAAAGTGCAAATGGAAGAGTTGTTGAGCAAAGGCTTCGTTAAGACTAGTACATCACCGTGGGGAGCTCCGATGTTGTTTGTAAAGAAGAAAGATGGAAGCCTCCGTTTGTGTATTGATTATAGACAGCTAAACAAAGTAACCATCCGGAATCAGTATCCACTACCAAGAATCAACGACTTGTTCGATCAGCTACAAGGAGCTAAGGTCTTTTCGAAGATCGATCTACGGTTAGGATATCATCAGCTGAAGGTGCGTAGGGAAGATGTTCCCAAGACGGCCTTCCAAACCAGATATGGGCATTATGAGTTCTTGGTGATGCCATTCGGCTTAACCAACGCCCCAGCAGCCTTTATGCATTTGATGAACTGTGTCTTGAGACCCTACTTAGACAAGTTTGTCATAGTATTCATCGATGACATCTTGGTGTATTCAAGTAGTAGAGAGGAACATGCAGAGCACTTAAGGATTGTATTGCAGACTCTAAGAGAGCATCAGTTTTATGCAAAGTTTAGCAAGTGCCAGTTCTGGCTAGATCGCGTGGCATTTCTGGGACATATAGTATCAGCAGAGGGTATTTCAGTAGATCCCCAGAAGATAGAAGTTATTGTAGATTGGAAGCCACCTACGAGTGTAACAGAAGTCAGAAGCTTCTTGGGTTTAGCTGGGTATTACAGAAAGTTTGTAGAAGGATTTTCTAAAATAGCTACTCCACTGACCAAGTTAACAAGAAAAGAAGAGAAGTTCATCTGGTCAGAAGCCTGTCAAAGCAGTTTTGATGAGTGAAAGCAAAGGCTGACTATAGCACCAGTGCTTACACTTCCCTCAGGAAGTGAAGGGTTTACAGTGTATTGCGATGCCTCTAGGCAAGGTTTGGATTGTGTGTTGATGCAGCATGATAGAGTGATAGCTTATGCTTCAAGGCAATTAAAGAAGCATGAAGTGAACTATCCAACACACGACTTAGAGTTAGCAGCTGTAGTGTTCGCTTTGAGAATATGGCGACACTATCTCTATGGAGTACCTTGCAGGATCTTCACTGATCACAAAAGCCTACAATACTTGTTCACGCAGAAAGACTTGAACATGAGACAGAGAAGGTGGATAAAGCTTATTAAAGACTATGATTGCACCATTGATTACCATCCAGGCAAAGCAAATGTAGTAGCAGATGCACTAAGCAGGAAAACCTCAAGCTCCGTAGCCCAGCTTAAAGCAGAGTACTTACCGATGCTAGTAGAGTTGAGATCCATGAGGGTCAGTTTAGCGACAGCAAAATCAGGCGCTCTAGTAGTAGCTTTCCATGTTCGACCAGTGTTAGTAGACATAGTTAAAGACTTACAAGTTCATGATCAGTACTTGATGAAATTGAGAAGTAAGATAGAGGCTGGACAGCAAAGTAGCTTCACTTTACGAAGCGATGGAACACTAGTGTTGGGCCAAAGATTATGCATGCCAGAGGTAGCAGAGTTGAAGAAAGAAATCATGGAAGAGGCACACTCCTCTGCATATGCTATGCATCCAGGGAGTACGAAGATGTATCGGACTTTGAGAGACCACTATTGGTGGAGAGGCATGAAGAGAGAGATAGTAGAGTTCGTATCCAAGTGCCTAACCTATCAACAGATTAAGATTGAGCATCAGAAACCCGCAGGTTTACTACAGCCTTTATCCATTCCTGAGTGGAAATGGGAAAGGATCACGATGGATTTCGTGACAGGACTTCCCAGAACACAGCGTGGACATGATGCCATTTGGGTTATCGTGGATAGATTGATGAAGTCGACCCACTTCATTGCTGTTAATAATACCTATTCTCTGGAAAGGTATGCAGTTATATGTGGACAAGATTGTGAGGCTGCATGGCGCACCTGTGTCCATTGTATCAGACAGAGATTCTTGTTTCACTTCTCGATTTTGGCTGAAGCTACAAGATGCTATGGGCACCAGGTTACATTTCAATATGGCTTTTCACCCATAGACAGATGGCCAATTAGAGAGAGCCATCCAGACTCTCGAAGATATGTTGAGAGCCTGTGTGATAGTGTATTCTTACGAGTCTCACCCTGAAAGGGTAGTTGAGATTCGGGAAGCATGGAAAGTTAAGCCCTCGATACATAGACCCCTATGAGATAGTAGACAAAATGGGTGAAGTGGCGTATCGATTGAGGCTACCATCAGAGTTAGCCAACATCCATGACGTATTCCACGTCTCTATGTTACGTAAGTACATAGTTGATCCTTCTTACATTTTGCAAGAGCAACCAGTTCAGTTGAAGGAAAACTTGACCTACGAGGAGTATCCAGTAGAGATCCTAGATCGTAGAGATCAAGTATTGTGCAATAAAGTGATTTCGCTAGTGAAAGTGCTATGGTGAAATCATGAGTTAGAAGAGGCTACATGGGAGCCCGAAGCACAGATGCGTGCCCAATACCCTCAGTTATTTGAATAAGGTACGCAATTTAAATTTCGAGGACGAAATTTTTATAAGGGGGGAAGAAATTGTAAACTCCTAGCTCCGACATTTAAAGTCTCAACGTTAGAAAATAAGTTAGAGAGATAATATATAACTCTCTCTACGTTTAATTGATTTAATTTCATAGCCTCCGAAATTTATTCATTTAGAATACGACGAAATTCGTCGTATTAAAAAGTTTAGTAACGTCCCAATGAAAATCCAAGTTAGGAAATTCAAGATTTTAGTAAAGGATAATCGAATTAAAATTCGATTTAAAAGGGAGAGCTAGGATTTATAAAATAAGCTTGACGTTTTAAAATAAATACTAACGAGACAAAAATTAAATCAAATGAGAAACGAAATAAATACGGAAGAATTAAGAGAGGTGTTGTCATGAAAGACTAACAAGACCATGAGTTGAAATGGAAATAAAAAGAAGATGGGGCTTGAATGTAATTAGAAGAAGTAGCCTTAGTATATAAATGACACTTGGGCTGAAATTATTTCAGCAAACACAGCCCATTAAGTCATTAACCGAGAAAGCAAGAGAAGAAGCGAGAAGACTCGTGAAGCTGCTGGAACCGAAACCAGAAACAACAGTCGTGCATCACCCAAGGCAGAACAGATTTCGTGAAAGGAGAAAGGGCCAGCCGTTTCAGTTGTGAGGCCATAGCAGAAGTGCTCGACAGAAACAAAGAAGCTGCTGAAATCGTGAGGCAGTAGCTACAGATCGCATGGAAGAAGAGAGGCCGAACTGCTAGTGGTCACAAGGAAAAAAGCTGCTGGCGTGCGCTGCAGCTTGCTGTCCAAACGAGAGAGGAAGGGAAGAAGAAGGAACACTAGCAGTTGCTGGTCATGGAAGGAACAGAAGGGCAGACCAGGTGCGTGCAGAAACAGAACCGAAGCAGATTCGCGCGAGGCAAGAACGACTGTAGGGGCTGGTCGCCCAAGAAGGAAAATAGAAGAAATAACCTCCAGACAGCTTCCACACTCTAACGCCCTTCCCTTTAGGCATCTTACAAGTCATTCAAACCCTCCAAACAAGCATCAAGTAAGAGCACAACCTATTTCCTTTTAAATTCTGCAGAAAATGAAACGAAAAGTGTAGATAGCTTGCTGTTGTGGTTGTTATGGATTTGTGTTGGATGATTCCCCTTCAAATCTTGATAGAACCTAATATGGTTATTCTAGAATCTTGAATGATGATTGTTGTGTGTAATTGATGCCATAAAAGATGTAAATATGGGCTGTCACACCCTTCCTCAAAATAGAAACCGAAATTGGTGTTTTATGCACACCAAGTGGTTGATAGAAGTTGTGAGTAAAGTTTGAGTAATTAATTGATCAAGTTAGATTTATGTATGTATTAGAAACTTGTAGGGCAGTAGTTAGACCTTGAAATTAGATGGTTTTGAAACCAATTTTAAGCCTTAAAGAGGTTAGAAAAATTAGAGAAGTGTTTAGAGTTGCAAAGGCATGGTTATAGCCAAAAATGTGATTTCCGAGCTCAAATTTGAGCTAGAGGAGACCTGACCATATTTGGCTTATTTGGGAGTGTTCTACACCTCAAATGGTGCCTAGGAACCATAGAAAACCATAGGTTTTGGAACGGATCGAATCCGATAAAAATTGTATAAGTTATGCACAATATAGTGCCGTTAGAGCTCTGAGAAGTGAAACGGTTAGTTTAATACAATTTTTATGAAACGAAATGAGTTTAGTTAATCATTATAAGTTAAATGAAGCTTAGTTATGGAATAAAATCTAGCGTCGCTAACCCGAAACCAAGAGTTTGCAAAACGGGCACTTAATTGCGCTCGAAAGTGTCCAAAACGGATGTTTTCCTTAGATTTGACATAGCAAACGATAATATTTCTCAATGAAATTTGTCGTGTGACTAGAATGTGATGTAAGTGAGCCGTAGGAAAAAGAACGAAGGAAAACGGAGTCCCGAGCAGCAGGTTACCATCTATTTTGTCAAGGGCTGTCCATTTTAAATAAAATTGTGATTTTTCGTTTTAAGCTTCCGACAAGTAAACGGACTGTGTAGGGACATCCCTAGGGGTCCAAAACTAAAAATTTTCCACAAAAATCGGGATTTGAGAGTCTCGGTTGAATTAGAATCGAGTTAAGAGCTATATAGAGAAAATTGGGCATAGTTGGGAATTCTAGCGTATAGTTGAGAAATGAAGGTTTTTGTTAATAGTAATAAAGAGAACTTGTTGTGTAGGTGACGAGCGCGTGAGCGGCGTGCAGGAGCATCGTCGAGACGCTTGACGCGGCCTTGAGGTAAGTGGTTCGCCACTTAATAGCTTTTTAAATTGTCATGCAAATTCTTGATGATGTTAAATGACTATAGTAGCTATGTAATAAAGGAAATTGAAAATGATATTTAATGATGTAGTTAAAGTTTAAGCGTATGGATTCTTATGGAATCCATATGTTACTAGAAAGTGATAATGAGTTGCATGTAAAGAAAATGGAATAAGAGAGTTTGCAAGATATTCAAACTAAAGTCATTTGTGCTTTTGCACTTAAAGAAATTGATTATGAAAACTCATGTGTATACCTTATAAGTTTATGAAATTTAGCGTTACGTGACGACGCAGAGAATTCCGTCCGTAATCGCTCAGTTTATAGAAAAGTATAGCGCTACGTTGCGATGCAGACAATTCCGCACGTAGTTGGTTAGTTGACAATTAGCGCGACGACGCGATGCAATAAATTCCGCTCGTAGTTGTCTAGAGATTTAGCACTACATTTGCGATGCAGAGAATTCAGCACTGTAGTTGTTCAGTGAATAGTTTAGCGCCCTACGTATGATGCAGTAAATGCCGTAACGTAGTGGTTGAGATGCATTAGTAAGCTTCACGTTGGTGTTAGCTAAAATCGCCCGTGATGGTTAGAACGAGTCAAGGATACACATGGAAGAATTTAAAGAAATTGTAAAACTTGAGTTAATAACGAATTATTATGTTAGTATATGTGATATTGTATATCCTTGTTGCACTAACCCCTTGTTTATTTTGTAGCTTATTGAGTTTTGTTGCGTGCCGCTGTCGGACGAGATCGTGGTCTTTTGATTGTATATATATTCATAGGTGGGCGATCGCGCAAAACGCTTAGAAACATTTTGTATATGTATATTTTGATCGTGAATGATGTTGAATTTGTAAAATATAAATATATTCATGCATACTACATATATATATGATTCATGTGTGTATACTTGGCAATAAAGTTGTTGTTTATGCTTATGGAAATGTGATGGATATTGCATGGTTGTGGATATAGAAGTTGGGAGGTTTTCAGAAATAGTTTAAGTGTATTTTCATGACAGGTGAAATTTTTGGTTTATCAAAAATGCAGCCGTTATGCTGTCGAAATTTTTATGAAATAAATTAGAAAAAGAATCAAAGAAAAGTTTATCCCTCCCAACCAGTTACAAATAAAATTAAATCACTAAGTTTTAACGAGTAAACCGGATACAGAAAGATAGGGTTCGCTTCCCGGAGGTGTTCGATCCGACAAGTCGATTTCGATGAATCCGTTGAAGTGCCCGGTAGGATCCTCCAGATGAGAGCTTAGATAAGGTTTGGGAAGGGTCCTGTCATGAATCAAAGGAGTAATCAATAACACATAATATGAGGAAATTGGAGCTTTCATTAATTATGATAAGATTGAATTACATGTAACAAAAAGGTTACCGATAATATAGACGAAGATGCTCAGCGTTCCAAGCTCGAAGGGCTTCAGCCCCATTCATATTGGCAAAACGGTAAGCTCCATTCCCCAAGTTCACTGTAATGATATAGGGTCCTTCCCAATTTGGGTATAAGAACCCATCACTAGCTTTGCGAGCTCTAAGCAAGATAAGTCGTAGCACCAGGTCGCCCACATTGAAATTCCTAATTCGAGCTTTTCTGTTATAATACCTCGTAATCCTCTGCTGATAGACTGCTACCTTCAATCGAGCTGATTCCCTTACTTCTTCAAGTAGGTCAAGGTTTGTTGCCAGCAACTGGTCATTGTCTTTTGGATTGAAGATCGCTCTTCGCTGCGAGGTAACTTCTAGCTCTGCTGGGATCATGGCCTCAGAACTGTACACCATTGAAAAAGGCATCTCACCTGTTGTGCTACGAGTTGTAGTCATGTATGCCCATAACACTTTTTGAAGCTCATCTACCTATGCTTCCTTCTTTGCTTCCAGCTTTATCTTTAAGGTCTGTTTTATAATTTTATTCACAGCTTCAACTTGGCCATTGGCTTGTGGATGGTCCACTATTGAGAAGCTCTTGACAATCTTCAGGTCTTTACAGAACTTGAGAAACTGGTCGCTACTGAACTGTGTCCCATTATCTGTCACGATCTGCTGAGGAACCCCAAACCTACAAATGATATTATTCCACACGAACTTTTCAATCTTCATAGTGGAAATTTCTGCTAGCTTCTTAGCTTCTGCCCACTTAGTGAAATAATTAACTGCGACCATGGCGTGCTTGCATCTTCCACAAGCTATTGGTAAAGGTCCAATCAGGTCAATTCCCTAAATTGCAAAGGGCCATGGGCTTACCATTTATTGAACATAGGCTGGCGGAGCTCGTGAGATCTGGACGAACCTTGGCACTTATCACACTTTTTAACCAAGTCACTGACGTCCTGCTTCATCATGGGCCAGTAGAAACCCTGTCCAAGTGCCTTATGAGCTAGAGATAGCCCCCCAGTGTGATTTCCACAATGGCCCTCATATATTTCTTTCATCACGATCTCACAGTCTTGGCCATCAATGCATCTCAAAAGTGGAGTTGAAAACCCCTTCTTATACAACACATCATCATAGATGCAGTATCTGGCTGCTCTAGCTCGCAAACACTGTGCTCCCAACTTATCACCTGGTAGCTTCCCATCCTGCAAATAATTCAAAATTGGACCCATCCAAGAATGAGGCTGTACAATTATGGCCATCACTGAATCTCTCATATTTATGCTTGGAGCTGGTAGGAACTCCACTAGGATTGCCCTTAGGAAGTCTGTATCTCAAGTAGTCGCCAGGCGAGCTAGTGCATCTGCATGCGAGTTCTGAGCTCGTGGGATCTACTTCACTTCGTACTTCTGAAAAGCACTCAACATTTCATGAACTTTCTAGAGGTACATGGCCATTTTCAGTCCTCTAGTCTGATACTCCCCCAGTATGTCGCAAACCACGAACTGTGAGTCGCTGAAGACCCTCAATCGCTCAGCTCGCATCTCCTTAGCCAAGTGCAGACCTGTGAGCGGTGCTTCATATTCAGCTTCATTATTTGTAGCTTGGAAACCAAACCTCAATGCACAAAAGATTTTATGGCCTTCAGGACTGATCAATAGAACTCCAGCTCTAGCTTTCTGCTCGCTAGATGACCCATTAACATAAAGCTCCTAGGTTGGTCCTTCAGAAGACTTAGCTTATACTAGATGTCAAATTGTGCGAGCTCAACTGCCCATTTCAACAAGTGACCTAAAGTGTCCGCTTTCTGTAGAACTTGCTTCTGCGGATACTGGGTAAGGACTTCAATTGTATGAGCTTGAAAATAAGGTTATAGCTTCCTCGATGCGACAACCAGGCAGTAAGCGAGCTTCTCTATCTGCGAGTACCTAGTTTCAACATCCTGCAATCTTGTACTTACATAGTACATTGGAAGCTGCGTTTTCTCCTCTTCCCTTAACAAAGCAGCACTTAAAGCTTGCTGAGACACTCCCAAGTATAAAATGAGTTTTTCTCCTTCTCTGGGCTTGGAGAGGAGTGGAGCTCGTCCCATATACTCCTTCAGTTGTTGGAAAGCTACCCGCATTGTTCAGTCCACTCAAAACTTTTTGCCTCCTTCAAAATATCAAAATAGGGGATGCATTTATCTGTAGTCTTCGAGATGAACCTACTCAATGTTGCAACCTGACCGTTAAGGCTTTGCACATCCTTTACCCTGGTGGGGGATCTCATGTCGATCAGTGTTTTGATATTCTCCGGATTAGCCTCGATGCCTCTACTGTTCACCATGAAACCTAGAAACTTCCCAGAAGCTACCCCGAATGCACACTTATGTGGATTCAACTTCATCTGGTAGCTCCTCAGAATTTGAAACATCACCTCCAGGTCGTGCACATGATTACCCATCTGCTTGGACTTTACTAACATATCATCAACATAGACCTTTATGGTCTTCCTAATCTACTCTTTAAACATCATGTTCACCAAGCGTTGATAGGTCGCTCTTGCATTCTTCAGACCGAATGGCATCACCTTATAGCAGTATAGGCCGCGATCTGTCACAAACGAGATGTGCTCTTCATCCTCGGGATTCATTGGGATCTGATTATAACCCGAGTATGCATCCATGAAGCTTAGGAGTTCGTGGCCAGCTGTAACATCCATGAGCTGGTCTATCCTTGGCAAGAGGAAGCTATCTTTGGGACCCCCCTTGTTCAAATCAGTGAAGTCGATGCAAGTTCTTCACTTCCCGTTCTTTTTCTTCACTAACACGGGATTGGCGACCTAGGTCGGGTAGTAAGCTTCTCGGATAAACTTGTTGGCCAACAACTTATCTACCTCTTCCTTCAATGCCAAGTAGTGCTCCCTTGTCATTGCCCTTCTCTTCTGATGAATTGGCTTGTGATGAGGATCAATATTAAACCTGTGTGACATCACCTTTGGATCTATCCCCACCATGTCTTCATGATTCCATGCAAACACATCCAAGTTTGTCTTTAGAAAGTCAGCGAGCTCGGCTCTTAGTTATGGAGCCAAACCTCTTCCCAGCTTCAAACATCTTTCAAGATCCACCTCGCTAACCTGAACGTCTCCCAGTTCCTTGACTGGTCCAGTAGCTCGCTCTGCATCCACTTCGCGAGGGTCAAGATCATGGCTAACCCCCTTTTCAGTTATAACTCGTGGTTTGCCCCCTGAAATCACATTCACTTTCTTCATTCTTACGCCTATCTTCACAGCATCCTCATAGCAACCTCTGGCTAAATGCTGCTCTTCCCGAACACACCCGACGCCGTTGGAAGTAGGAAATTTGACTGTGAGGGTCCTGGTTGAAGTAACCGCGTCCAGGTCGTTCAATAAAGGTGTAAACCCCTAGTCTTGATCTATAACCTTATAATGTTAAAAGAATAGATTAGAGAGTTACTATAAATCGCTAGATTTAATTAATTGAATCTCACGACATTAGAAGATTTAATAAGTTGAAGATTGAAGACGAAATTCGTCAACTATAAAAGTTCAAGTAGCCAATAGCAAATTGACTTAAAAGTTAACTAAAAGAGAGAATTTAACAAACAAGAGAGGGAGATTTGTGAAATTAAAAGATGATGAGGCAAGGATGCAAATTAAAGAAGTGTAACTAGTATATATATGAACACTTGGCTGAAAATCTTTCAGCAAACAAGAGACCATCAGTCGAGAACACACTAGAAGCTGCGAGAAGCAAGACAAAAACGCAGCAGGCTGGTCGTGAAAAGAGGAAGCAAGCCACCAGCCGTGAGAAGCAACCAGAACTAGATTTTAGCACGCAAGAACAAGAGCAGAACAGCAAGGAGAAGAGAAGAAGGCACGGAAAGAGGGCTGGTCATGCAACACAAAAAAAAAAAAACAGAGCAGCAGTTGCTGTCCAGGAAGGAGCAGAACCGTGAGACAGCAGAGGTTCTGGACGGCCAGTAGAAAAGTGGAGGAAAAAAGTTGATTTCAGCCCATCCAACCTTCAAACCCTCTATCTAAGACCTCTCCCAAGTTCTCTCAAGCTCCTCTTACTTCTTAGAACCATAAACCAAGTAAGAGATAAACTCACTTATCCTTTTCTTTGCTGAAAATTGTAGTAGAGTTGCTGAATTTGTTGTGTAGAATTTTCTACCTTATGTTGAAGATTTTTGCACTACAACTTGTGTCAAAACCTAAATGATTGTTATAGAACCTTTGATGATTAGTTTTTGTGTGTAAATGATGCATTAGAAATGTATAAATGGGCTATTACAGACTTGAGAACCATAGAAACGAAAATCAGTTTTTCTCACACTCCACCTATTTGACAAAAAGTGTGAGTGAGTTTGAGAGCTTTGGATGACAAAGTTAAGTTTGGGTATGTGTTAAAGACTTGAAGAGCAGTAGATAAGCTTTGAGATTAAGTGGTTTTGAACCCAAGTTTGAGCATAAAAAGGGGTTAGAAAAGTTAGAAAATTGTTAGAGCTACAAAGAAGTAGTTTTGACAATTTTGTGATTCCCGAGCTCAAATTTTGAGCTAGAGGAGACCTGACCAAAACTGACATATATGGGGGTGTTCTACACCTCAAATGATGTCTAGGAGCCATAGAAAACCATAGGTTTTGGAACGGGTCGAATCCGATAAAAATTGCGTAAGTTATACGCAAAATAGTGCCGTTAGAGCTCTGAGAAGTGAAACGGCTATGTAAATGTAATTTTTATTGCATGGTTTGAGTTTAGTTTTTCATAATTAGTTAAATGAAGCTTATCTATGGAAGAAAAACCAGTGTCGCTAATCCGAAACGAAGAGTATATAAAAGACGCACTAAAAGTACCCGAAAGTGCCCAAAAAATGGCATTTTCCTTAGATTTGACTTAACAAACGATAATATTTTTCAACGAAATTTGACATGTGATTAGAATGTGAGATAAGTGAACCATAAGAAAAGAACAAAGGAAAACGGAGCCTCGAGCAGTGTGCTGTCACACATTCTGTTATGGACTGTAAGTCGAGTTTAAAAAAAATTGATTTTTTGTTTCGGACCTCTAATAAGTATACAGACTGCGTGGGGGTATTCCTAGGGGTCCAAAACTGAAACTTTTGTATAAAAATCGGAGTTAGAGAGTCTCGGTTGAGTTAGAAACAAGTTAGGAGGTTATATAGAGAAAAAGGGTCTTAGTTGAGAATTCTTAGCTTATAGTTGAGAATTTATATTGTCACTAGTAATGATGAGAAAATGTTGTGTAGGTGAAGAGCAAGACACCAAGGCCCCTGAGATTCGTCGAGGCACTTGACGCGGCTCCGAGGTAAGTGGTTCGCCACTTATGAGTACTTAAATTCTATGTCAATTCATGATTATTTGTAATACATATAGTATGTAAGTAATAAATGAGAATGAGAATGATTTCCAATATTGAGGTTAAAGTTTGAGTGTATAGATTCCTATGGAATCTATATAGTAATTGAAATTAATGCTAAGTTGCATTTAAAAAGAGTTGAAATGAGGAAGTTTTCGAAGTTCCAAAACTAGTGAGTTTGTGCTTTTGATACTAACTAAGTTTAGTGGAAAAACCCATGTATATGCCTTAAAAGTTTATGAGATTTAGCGTTACGTGACGACGTAGAAAATTTCGTCCGTAGTCGCTTAGATTATAGAAAAGTATAGCGCTACGTTGCGATGCAGACAATTCCGTAACGTAGTTGGTTATTTGATAGTTAGCGCTACGTAGCGATGCAGTAAATTCCGCTCGTAGTCGCCTAAAGTCTTAGCACTACACTTGCGATGCAGAAAATCCCGCATTGTAGTTGCTTAGTGATAAGACTTAGCGCCCTACGTGCGATGCAGTAAATTCCGTAACGTAGTGGTTGAGATACCTCAATAAGCTTCATATTGGCGTTAGTTATAATCGCCCGTGATGGTTAGAATGTTTCAAGGATATACATGGGAGTTTTGAAAGAAATCATAAAAACTTGAACAAATGGTAAATTGTCAAGTTAGTGTATGTGATATTATATCTTCGTTGCACTAACTTGTTTGTTTATTTTGTAGCTTATTTACTTTTATTGTGTGCTACCGTCGGACGAGATGACTACCCTTTTGTTTTGCATATATATATAGGTGGGCGAGTTGCGCAAGACACTTGGATACATTTGCGTATATGTAATTGATATATTACATTTTGAATTACAATGATGTTTGAAATCGTAAATTTGTAAATATTCATGCATTTTATATATAAATGATGCATATACGCATTTTATGGATTTGAGTTCATGTTCAATTGTGATGATAATGCTTGGTTGTGAATAAAGAAGTTGGGAGGATATTAAGATCATAGTTGAAGTGTAATTTTCATTATAGGTAAATTTTGGTTTTATAAAAAATGCAGCCGTTATGCTGCCGAAAATTTTACAAAAATATTTGAAATAAAATCGAGAAAAAGTTTTATCACTCCCAATTAGCCTAAAGAGAACCAAATCACTAAGTTTTAAATGAGTAAACCAGAGAAAGAAAGTTAGGGTTCGCTTCTCGGATTTCTTCGATCCGACGAGTCTAGTTCGATGAATTCGTTGAAGTGCCCGGCAGGATCTTCCAGACAAGAGCCTAGATAAGGTTTGGGAAGGGTCCTGTCAGAAGGTCTCCTCAGGACTACATTATATGCTGCTGGGCAGTCAATGATCAAAAAATCTGCCAACATAGTTGCCTGGCGACCTGCTTCCCCGAGCGTAAGTGGCAGCTTGATCTGGCCCACTGATACAACAGCATCTCTAGTGAAGCCATAAAAAGGCTCTAGGGACAGTCTCAGCTGCTCTGCTCCTAGCCCCATGTGATCAAAACAGCTCCTGTACATTACATTCACCGAGCTCCTAGTGTCAATTATGATGCGTCGCACTTCCATGTTGCTGATCTTAGCTCGAATGACCGACGCATCATTGTGAGACTAGATCACACCTCTAGCATCTTCATCAGTGAACACAATTTCGTCCAAGGTCGTCCTTGCCTTCTTTATAGGTTCCTTCGACCCACTAACCTGCGGTATGATTTGCTTCCCGGACGTATCTCTCGTGTGAGCTATTTGAAGCACCTGCGATATGGGGGCCACCATGAATTGTAAAAATAGTCCTTACCACAGGCTCATGCTCTGACTCGGGAGCTTGCTGGGGCTATTACTGTGTTGGCTGTTATTGAGGTCGTTGTTGCGGAGGTCGCGAGTCTGCAGGTCTCACCACGTAATCTCTCAAGCGACCTCTCCTGATTAACTTTTCAATGGCATCCTTCAACGCCCAACAATCTGAAGTGTTGTGCTCGACCTCATTATGATAGGCACAAAACTTACTCTTGTCTTTGTGCTGAACAGGGGCTCTCAAGGGGTAGGGCTTCTCAAAGTCTTCCATGTTTCTCTCCACTACAAAGATCCTATCTTGTGAGTTTGATAGGATGCTATAACCCTCATAGCGACCTTGACGTTGAGGTCGCTCATTCCTAGGCTCTCTCATTGCCTTCTTAGCAATCTGATTATTTGAGCCACTGTTTCTACCTTCTCCTTCGTTCTTGCCATTGTTTCTCTTTTTTGTCTGGCTGGAACTGTTTGCCTCATTCTTCTGGTTGAACTTCTTCGGGCTGAAGGTCTCTTCCCACCTGATTTCCTTTATAGCTCGCTCGTAAAATTCTCCCAAGTCTTTCACCGGGGACTTATAAATGCTCTCGTACAATTTCTCATCCTTACACAACCCAGCTGAGATCGCAGTCAATATACTCTCGTTTGATGGATTCTCAACATTTGCGACCTTGCGTCTAAACTTGGTGATATAATCTTTCAACAACTCACCCTGACGCTGGAAGATGATGGCTAAGTGGTAGGATGGTATGAGCTGCCTTCTCAACGGTTTGTATTGGCCAACGAACTTCTGCTGGCACTCCTCCCAACTTCCTATGCTGCGGGCTAGGAGATTCTTGAACCAAGCCAGTGGAATATCCCCTAAAGTAGCTGGGAATACGCGGCATTTCACCATCGATTTTTCAGTCTGTAGGTCCATCTGAACATTAAAGGTGTCAATATGGTCATAGGGGTCACTGTCCTCATTGTACTGTTGAATATTTGGCATCTTGAACCTTGGAGGGAGAGGCTGCGTTTCAATCTCCCTGGTAAATGGAGTTCTTTCCCAATAGCGATCTTGCTGGTTTGGGGCGCTAGGTAGCGCTTCAAGCTGCTGAACCCTCTGAAGAAGTTCCTCCACCTGCGGGTCTTGGGGTCCTTTTCTCCTCCTACGGTTGTGACCTGGAGAGTAGTGCTCTGGTTCATACCTATGACTCTCTCGACCGAGCCGCTAGCCCGATGCGACTTTACATGTCGCTCATCCACCTCGTCCACATACCAAGATGTAGCTCGAACTCTATCATGGCCAGTTTTTACCCGCCTGCTTCTATCATGACTTACCCTTATCACCAGGTTTGCAGGGCATGCTACTTCTTCACGAACGGGGTGACCTCCAACTCTAGAGCGTGCATTGGAGGAACGAGCTGAGTCAGTAGGTCGCTGCACCTCTCTAACTTGCCTCTCTGACCCTTGTACTTCATGCTGGGAAATACCTGCTTTGGAGCCTCAATTTCAATCTTGGGCGGGTTCTGCACTTGAGCTTGCACCAACAAATTGACAGTGTCTGCAAGTTGTCGAATAGTGAGCTGCAAGGCTTCTTGCCTATGGTACCATGCCTGTTGCCCATCAATTGGAGCTCCTGGAACAGATTGTCGATAGGGTAAAGGTGGCATGCCTGCTGCAGCACCTACTGCCTGACCATATGATGGGCCTGCTGCATGTATGGATACATCGTCCATCTGCTGCGCATTGTGCTGATGCTGATTGGTCTAGCTCTCTGCTTGATCAGCCTGTGAGCCCACGTACTTGGTTTGTGTAGTTCTTGCCATGCCTGAAAACTGAGAGATTGAAACAGGACAGATTTCGATCTGGACCCTCCTTCTAACGTCAAAATGTCAACGAGAATTCAATACCCAATACCTGTAATCAATGTGAAACGACACAAAAACCAAGAACAAAAAAAGAGACAGAAGGTCAAGAACCAAAACAACACATATTTTACGTGGTTCAGCGAATGCGCCTACGTCCACGACTGTCTCTCAACAATCCGACAGAGTGATAGTATATTATTGCTTAGATCTCTATTACAATGCATTCTGCCTCTATTTATAGGGAGAGAGGCGTTACAAATTAGGAAAAGATAAAATCGGAAAAGAATCACAAATTAATTATGTTTCCTGATTGGTTGGAGCTAAATTATGTAACTGCTCCGTAAATCTCGAGATCACATTGACTGAGTTTAAATTTAAATTAACTTCCGTTTTTTACGAGAGAATCATGATCAAATCGGGTAACTGCCTATTCTGAAGGATTTGGTATTAACTGACCACTAAGCAAGTTGTTCACTACCTTGAGTGACTCCGAGCTGGATCTCGCTGAGAAGCAAGCTATTCATAGAGCGAGCTCCATAACGATCTGTAGCCAGGCTGTGAAACAAGCTCACTGGTACTAACTGCAGAGCTCGCTGGGCTTGGAGTTGATAACTGGGCCTTTGCATTGGGTCGACTTAACGGGCTTTTATTAGGCTTTTACCAGCCCATTTGGTGAGTGCAGAAAATGCACACAACAATAAGT